>VDFB02217361.1:0-32917 GCA_007258455.2 Sequoia sempervirens
TATTCAAGAAGATGGTAGATGGAAAGGCTCTAAAGTTGGTAAGGTGTGTGAGGCATTGGAAGCATTGAGTGCAGGTTGGCTCAGAGTTTATGTGAGATGTCATGGAAGTAGTATATGTATATGTATACATGTATACATATACATATACATATACATATACATATACATATACATATATATAAAGAAGATAGAGACCTTAAGACAACACATTGTGGCATCAATGTGAAGAAAAATAATCAATGTCACTTAAGAAAGCTACAATAGTTGCATTAGTGAATTGATGTAACATAACCTATGCAATAGAGAACACCCCAAAAATAATCAATGGCACCAAAAAAAGATGCACTTTCAAAACACTACACTTGTTTGGCTGCCAGCCTTAGCTTGTTTTGTTGACAAATATATATGATTAAATGTGCATTTAATATATGATATGTGTTTGATATCATCGTGATTTTTTATGCAAGATTTTTTTCCTAACTTGTGGAGGACCAGTGTACCAATGTGGGAAATTAATCAATGGTAGAATAGATGATGACTAAATTGATGAACTGGAACTTACAAAAAAGATAACACCCCCAAAATTATCTATGATACCTAAAAAAGATACAATATATGCATGACTAAATTGATGAAGCAAAACCTAAGAAAAATAGAAAACCCCCATATATTTCTAAGGCACAAAAAGAAGCTACAATAATTGCATGATTGAATTGATGAATCATAACCTATGCAAAAGATAGCACCCCCAAATTAATCAATGGCACTTAAAAAAGCTACAAAAATTTTCATTATAGATTTAATGAAGTAGTACATATGAAAAACCTAACACCCCCATATTTATCAATTGCACCAAAAAAAGGTTACATAGTTGATGACTGAATTGATGAAATAAAACCTATGAAAAACATAGAACCCCACAAATTGCAAATGGCACCCAAAACTGGTAGAATAGATGATGACTGAATTAATGAAGTCAAACTTACAAACAAGATAACACCCCCAAAATTATCTATGGTACCTAAAAAAACTACAATAAAGGAATGACTGAATTGATCAAGCAGAACCTATGAAAAATAGAAGACCCCCAAATATTTTTAAGGCACCAAAAAAAGCTACAATAATTGCATGACTGAATTGATGAATCATAACCTATGCGAAAGATAACACCCCCAAATTAATCAATGACACCTAAACAAAAATAGCATTACTAAATGAATGAAGTAGCACCTATGAAAAACTTAACACCCCCAATTTTATTAATGGCACCTAAAAAAGCTACTAAATAACATTAATTGAAACCTAACATTAACCCATGTTTGTAATGGCTATAATGAAGAACAATATAAAGCTTACGAATGGAAAACAATAAGAGTTTAAAAAATCTCACATCTATTAATGACTGAATTGATGGACCAAAACCCATGAAAAAGATAACACCCCAAAATTTATCTATGGCACTGAAACAACATACATTTTTTAAGCACTGAATAGATGAAGCAAAACCTAAAAAAGACAAACCCACATAATTATTTTTGGTTTATGAAAAAAAGAACACACCCTAAGTGAATGATAATGCATAACCTATGAGAATATGATAACCAAAGTGAATGATAATGTAGAACCTGTGAGAATATGATAACTAGAGTGAATGATAATGCAAAACCTATGAGAATACGATAACCAGAGTGAATGATAATGCAAAACCTATGAAACAAAAATGCTAAACTATGACTATAATATTTGCAAAATAAACCCTAGTGAAATAGAAATTCTAAAATATGACTGTAATATTTGCAATATAAACCCTAGGGAAACATAAAGAAAATAACCACAACTTTATCTATGGCACTGAAACAATGAACAATATTATTTGGTACTATAATGAAAGAAGAAAACAACCCAATATTTTTCTATGGCACCGAAACAACCAACAATATTATTTGCTACGTTAATGAAAAAAAAACGCATTTAAGAGAGCGATGCTTGAACAAAAGACTAATTTCCATAAATTTTGTGTGTTTATGAACACAAATTGGATAGTGTTCATAAACACGAAACTTCAAACAAAAAATCCGATTTTTGCAACAAAAAAAATCAAATAAAGCAAACGCAAAAAAGGAATAAAACAAGATAAAATTGAATATTGGCGAGCTTTAGTGAGCATGTTCACCTGGGTTGAATGACTCAATGTGGGTCGAATGGAGCTGAATCCCAAGCACACAAACCTCACATGACTTCACCTGAAACAAGTTTTCAACTAGAGCATTTCGAGAAGCTATTAAAAATACGATAACACATAGCCAAACAAGATTCGTCACCTGCATGGTAGTGAAGAACATAAGAAAATATTGCATGGAAAAAGTGGAGGTGGAGGTCACGTTCATCAACCAGTGTATATCCACCTCCATACTAGAGTCTGAGCAACACAGGTTGTGGTTGTTGTTTGCAACTTACAGAGACCTCAAGCGAGCACATATCGACGTTGAAGTGAAGAATAAATGAGAAGTTGCTAGAATAAAAGGCTCTAAAGTTGGTGAGAAGTGTGAGGCACTAGGAGCATTGAATGGAGGTTGGGTCAAAAAATACGCGGGGTGGCGAGGAGCTTAGAGGAAGCAACGTGCATTAAACACGACTGAAGACAAGTATAGAAAGGGGTGGCGAGTGATTAATGCGATGCAGTGGAGTGTTAGGGTCCAACAGAGTGAGAGAAGTAGACGTGACAAGGTAGTCCACTTTGGATGTCATGCCACACAGCAACTGGCATTCTAAGTGAGCACATTTCAGTTGCATGGTCTTTTTGGGATTTTTTTTGGATCGACTAATCGCGTTGTCCTACGTGGAAAATTAAATCAAATTTTTTAAAAATAATTTTTTATTGTTAATTATGAAATATTTTATAATGGGTAAATGCAAAAAAAAATTATTGGTCCATGTGGCACACCACATGGACCATTGAAAATTTCCCACGCATGTTTTGGCTCCTCTCCCCTACTTCTCTTTTTTTTGAAAAAATATTAATTTTACTCGCAATTATTTTTACATCACTAAAATTTTGTAGAAAATTTTGATGAATCTTGGAAAATAATAGAAAAAAATCTTGGAAAATAATAAGAAAATGCATGGCAAATGGGTTTAAGGGGTAGGCTCTATAATGTTTAGTTGTCACCATTGATTTAAAATATAATTCAACCATCCTCATTGTATTTCACAAAGTAAAATGTTTCTATGATCTGTAATGCTCATGGGGTCCGATATTCCTTTTATTTCATGCCCCATGAATATTATAGATTGCAGGTATATTTTACCTCACAAAAATACAATGAAGATGGTTAGATTATATTTTAAATAATAGAGAAAACTAAATATTTGAAATATAGCTTTTAAGTAACTAATAACAATGATATACTATTGATGAATTAATTTAAATTTATAGTATAACTTATAAAATTTAGATGATTTAGATCTTGTTATAACTTGAATTATTAGCCAAATTTGAATTCCAAATTTAACTATTATCCAATTAACCAATATTAACCACTAAAAAAATCACTGTTCCTATGTATGAATGATTTTTGTATAGGATATTATCATGGCTAGAGTGGAAACAATGACCACTACGTTAGAATGGGTGATGAGTTTGATAATATGAAATCTTGGCATGGCGAAGAGAGTGCAAGAAGAAATTGAAGGTGTGGTAGGTAGAGAGAGGGAAGTAAAAAGAAGTCATCTTGAAAGCATGGAATATCTTGGGTGTGTGGTGAAAGAGACGCTAATATTATACCGAGCGGTGCCTTTGTTGATCCCCCACGAGTCAACACAAGCTTCCATTGTTGATGGCTACTTCATTCCCAAGAAGAGCAAGATTATTGTTAACGCATGGGCTTTGGGAAGAGATCACACCACCTGGAAAGATCCGCTGGAATTCATGCCGAAAAGACTCATGGGAAAAGATGATGATTTTGTGAACTCCAAGGAGTATTTCGATATGCTTCCCTTTGGAGCAGGACAAAGAGGATGTCTTGGGGCTACCATGGCCTTTGCCATCATGATGCTTACCATCACTTATCTCATGCACTGCTTTGAATGGCATGTGGAAGGAGAGTTGGATATGACTGAAAACTTTGGTGTCACCATGCCCATAAAATATGATCTTCTCGCCCTTCCCATCTTGAGGTTTCCCACCTTCCCCCGATTTAATGCGTCTTCACCTTTTCAATTGAATATGGTAACACAACTTCCTTCCACCCATAAATATATGTAGTCGTCATATATAAACTGTAGTATAGAAAAATGTGTCCCTTTGCATTTTCACACTTGATAAGGGAATAATTAATGATAAATTGGACTTAATGTTGCCTTGGTCTAGTGTTGTGAGGTGTTTTACACATCCATATTAGATCTTGGAACATTTTTAAGCTAAATTTACTTAACGTTGTCGTAATTTAATATTGTAAAATGTATTTATTTACATCTTTACATTAAATTTGGGAGGCTTGTAAATCAAGTGGACCTAATCTAGTGTTGTAATGTGTTTTACACATTCACATGGGATTTAGGGCCCTTCTAAGCTAAATAGACTCAATTTTTCCTTAATTTAGTATTGTAAAGTGTATTTATTTACACTTTCACATTGGATTTTGAGCCCTATTACATTTATGACCTTTATATCATCATTAATAGGCCCAGGCTATGACCCCATATTATGCATCCCAAGGCATATTTTGATAAAAAACCTGACAAAATCAACATAAAAACTTAAATTCTTCACTCCTCAACACTTTAGCATGAAAAATAGCCCCTGTGGGACCCATTTTCCACCTTGGGTGAATGATTCCCATCTAGGTGGGAGTCATTTTCCCAAGATGGCGAATGAGTCCCATTTGGCCTATTTTTAAGGTTTTGAGTGGGAAAAGTGGTTTTTAATTCAAATTTCTTCAATGTCGGCCTTGGGGATCAAATTAATGGTCATGTGAGTGGATTACCTATATAAGAAAGCCTTAAAATCCTCCTTTCATCCAAGCAACATCATACATTGATGTCATCAAGTCAAGCATTCAAGAATTAATCATTTCAAGTATTTACAAGGCCATCAAGATAACTTCCAAGATTAATTATAAGGCATTCAAGAGAAAGATTCTTCATCAATTATTGCAGAAATTCAAGATCCATCATCATGGAAAGGTTCTAATTGCATTACTTCATGTTCATGTTTCATTATCTTATTTCATCATTTGGTTAAATTACCTAAAAGGGGTTTGACCAAGGCAAACCCCTATTCCCTAACAATCAACAATTTTTCTCTCTCTTTGTGTGATTGTAGATCTAGGTGATTTGAAGGATTGGAGATCATTGAATAATAGGTTACAAGGCTGTTGGAGTTGTCTCCCCATTTGCTAGGTCATCATCTTCACAAAAAGTCACCTACAGGTTTGAAATTGGCAGTTTTAGAGCTAGGAACCCAGAGAAGCAGAAAGAGCAGACTGAGAGGTGCAGATAAGGACTTTGAATTTCCATAAAATCCAAATTGGACGCATTCACCACAAGTGGTGAATGAGTCCCATTGTAGGTGTTTTCTAGAGATCTTTACAGATTTGGATATCCATTTGGCTGAAACTTGATCTTGTGTAAAGATCCAGATCTGGGACTGATTCACCCAAAATGGTGAATGAGTCCCACCAGGCTTGAAATCAACAATTTTATAATTTCAGAGCTCCATTCCATCTCTCTCCAGATTCTAGGTGCACACTTTTAGTTTCATAGCTTTCTGTTACATTTTGTTCACTTTCTTAGGTGATTTAGAGTTAGATTGCATTTCACACTGTGTTTTCCATTTCGTTGTATTTTCCAAGTTTACACTTGGTGGTGAACCCCTCTTATAATCTAAAATCATACCCTAGGATACCCTATTTTCAAATCTCTTGCCTCTATCCTTGGGGTGAGATCTCTAGGGTCATCCTTGAATGTGTAATATAGAAGATTGTTTCCCTAGGTCCTAAACCCTAGTACAACACCAAAATTCTATGTTTCATTTTGGTGAACCTGCATTTAGATTACCTTCTTTTTTTGATTTGGAGTCCATCATCATCCTAGATTTATCTTGCATTGACTTTGCATTAGGGTTTGCATTAGTTAATTGGCATTCTAGGGTTTCAAATTTTTGCATTAGTAAAAGTGCATATAGGTTGCATTTTTGCATCTCAAATAATTGCAAATCATCTAAAAACTGCATTTGCACTTAGGATATACATCATAAAACATAAAAAGCATAAAATTACATTAAAATCTCTAAAATTTTGAAAAATATCCCTACTGGGACTCATTTGTCACCTTGGGTGAATCAGTCCCAGTGCACCCCTTAAACTGCCTTTTACAACATTGAAAAACTTGATTTTACACTTCTATTTGCTGCCATTCACTATTTGTTTCAGTTAGCTAAGTTTTTGTTACATGCATTTCATTAATTCTAACTTAAATTGGTCCATTTCATTGCTCAAATTCCAAATTTTCATTTACAACATTTCATCTTTCAAGTTGTTGCATAGTATAATCAGCAATTTACCTTGTTTCAAATATGAAAAAATGCATTTAAACATTTCACTTTAGGTCATACAATTGCACTTTCTTTACTTTTCCATGATAACATGTTTTCTTTCAAGAGATGTGGCTTTGATATGGTTCAAAATGGATTGCATAAGTACAACATCCCCTCTTATGAGTTCAATCTAGAGTACAACTATGAGGTCATTAAGAAACATGCTAGTTATCCTTCTACTATCTTTCATAATTATGAGAACATCCTAGAGCAAGCGGATCAAACCATTGACACAATCCTTAATATTACATTTACCATTGGTGAGGATGGTAGTGTTGACAATCATAACAATAATACTTGTTCTTCTCCCGATACCTCTCCTATTAGTGACAAATGTATCTTGGTGAAAGAAGTTACAAGCATTGAGGGTCTTGATTGTCCCTCTCCTCATCCCCCTTTGGAAGATATTAGAAAACAAGAAGATGAGATCATAGAAACATTTCTAAAAGTTACCTTACCTAATCTCCATTCATCCCTTGCTTGTGAATTTTTTTTAGCCAAGGAGGATGATATCATAGATAGCCATGACAATCAAAATTGTCCTCCTAATATCCCTCCCAAATGTGAAGAGGATAGGTTAGTGTTAGAAGATGCACCTATTAAGAGTCATGAGAATATTGTACCTCCCTTCCCTAATTCTACTAGGTTACCATATGGGAAGATCTATTTGGTAATCATGAAAATCATACTTGTCCTTCTCTTGATGCCTCCCCTACTTGTGAAGAAGCTACTGTACAAAATCTAAACATGGAATGTGATGAACATCTTACAAGCTCTCCTACTAGGGTAGATAATATGGCACAAGATAATGAGACCTTATAGAAAAAGGACAATCAAATAGAGTCTTCTCCTAATATCCCCACTATTGATAAACAAGACAATTCGACCATTGATCTTTCCCCTACTTGTAATGAAGTCATTTTGGAAGAACCAATCCTTGAATGTCAAGAACATTTAGTTTGTAGTTCTCCTAAAAACTCTCCTCCTAGGGAGGCCATCATGGTGCAAGAAAGTAACAATAATAGTATGTGTCTTCCTTAGGTGATGATTAGGTGATTCTAGATTTCCCTTTATTAGAGATACAACAAACCAAGACCGTTGAGGTTATGAATGCGCAAGTGTCCATTAAATCCCCCTTGACTATTGGACCTCCTACATATCCCATGGGACATCCTAAGAATCCTCTAATCCTTTACCCACATTCACACAAACCTCAAACTCAAAACAAACCCGAACTTATCCTTTACCCACCTTCACACAAACATCAAACCCAAAACAAACCCGAACTTATCCTTTACCCACCTAAGAATAATGTGTCACAACAACCGAGTCATAATATTATTGCTCATACATATAACACTAGGAAAAATCCACAACCAAGAGAAACACCTTCAACATCCCTCCCATTTCCTAACCTAATCTTACTAGGTCCTCCTCGTTTATCTGCACAAAGTGGAAAGGAGTACAATCTTGTTGAAAAATTAAAAATACTCCTACAAAGGTATCCCTATGGGACCTAATTCAAAATTCACCTAATTATCACACTATGCTTCAAACAACCTTGCAACAAGTTCCTATCCCTTATAATGTGCAACTGAATGACATAGCAACCATGATTCAAGGAATAAATGCTGACATTGTTTTCCACCAAAGTCAACTCCCCCCTTTGGAAGTGCAAAAACAAAATGATGCTTTCATGGTATTAGTTCAATATAAAAGAATAGGGATAAAGTGAACCCTTGTTGACACTAGCTCGACCCTTAACATGTGTAGCATAAAACTTTTGGATAGGCTTCATGTGGAAAAATAAAAAAATCAACTTGATTCCTTGTCTATCCGTGGATTTGACAATGTAGAAAAAAAACCACTTGGTGTGATCACTTTACCTATTACAATTGGAAAGGCCACATGGTAAACACCAATCCATGTTATGCCTCACAATATCTTATATAATCTCCTTTTAGGTAGACCGTGGATTCATGCAATGAATGGTGTGCCTTCCACTCTTCATCGTAAAATGAAGTATGTTTACAACAAAAAAATGTACACACTCGAAGCTGACCCCAACCCAAATAGTTGTCTAAACATCAAGAAAGGCAAGGATAATTATTTGAAAACATTAACACCATATACACAAGTCAAACCCGTGCAAGACAAAGAAAAACAAATTGAGGGAATCGTGAAGCTCTTAGAAGATGATTGGGGTTCCTTAGATTTCGAACATACATTCATGGGAGAATACAAGATCATAAAAAAAGAGTCTCAAAATGGAAAAGAAAAAGCGGTAATGTCAACACAAAATTTGGAAGACCCTTTGAAAGCATCCACCTCAAGCACTTTAAAACAAACGACAACAAATTACACAACAAACTTTGACGAACTTAATCATGAGCAATCGTCGAATCCAAAAGAAATAAATAATCTTTATGGAAAAGGTTATGAAATGATGCAACAACTTGGTTACAATGGAAAAGGATGTGGTGCTAGAGAACAAGGTATTTGTGTCCCTATATAACCCCACATGCAAGAAAAGACTAATGGTCTTGGTTATTTTCCCTCGAAAGAAACGGACAAGCCTTCACTTAACATCAACACTATTACAAAACATCCTTCTAAGCCAACTTTAATAGTAGTGCATCCTGAGCTGATAGACACTAGTGTTCTTGATTGTCATCCTTTGCAAGAAATGAGACAAACAAAGACATCTTCACTTAATGTCAATGCCATCTTGTAAAACACTAATGATTTCAGTTCGTTAGATTTTACACCCTCTTGTAAAGGAGAGAACAAAATATCACAATCTAAAGAGTCTTGTGTAGGTATGACATCTTGTACTAAGCAAGAGATATCTTTGTCACATAATAAAGGAACATCTTCTATTGATCAAGAGAGTATCTTGGCAAGACTAATCCAAGATCGTCTGATATCTCTCCCTCCAAGAACATGAAATAAATTTTATTACAAGACTTCATTATGTGCATATCATAGAGTTCATGGTCATGCTACTAATGAATGTAAGGATTTAAGCAACAAAATCCAACATCTTAAGGACTGTGTTGCTCTTCCTTGGGTTGAAGCACTTAATTCCTTTAATTGATACTTATTTTCATCCTATTCGGATCGCCCTCATCCTACACTAAGTGGGGGCAAGGGGTTAGATAGCCTTGTCACCGTATGTCACTTGTCATTGTCTCTTTTGGCTAGTTAACCACCTTTCATGTACATCTAAGACCAAGCTTGGGATGTGGACAACATGCCTTAAGTTGGCTCGCATGTGACATATTTATTCATGATGTAGTTTGATTTGGAAACATATGACTTGGCATAGGGATTTCTGAATAAGCTCTCGTGTCTTCTTCTACTTTAAAGAAATTTCTCATAGTAATGGTGTTAGCAACTGCTTTAAAGTGGGGGCATACATCAACACTCATATTTAATTGTGCGATTTTCTTTCTTCTTATGATGTGTCCCTTTCTTGGTGGTGTCATTGGGCTTGATTTCCTCCAAGAGCATGATATTTCTTTGACTTGTCCTCTCTTGGAAACATTAGGCACAATGTTCCCTAAGAAGAGACCTTGCATGAACTAAGCAAAATCCCTTTGAACAAATATTACACTATTTTTCATTTACAATGTCTATGAGTCTCAAGCATACAAAGTCTTGCTTGCCTCATGGAGTTCAAAGATCATTTTTGGGTGTGGTGCTTTATTAAAGTTATCAGGAGGTATAACTTTGGTATGGTTTGAGTGGGAATCCCAATCCGAGGCATGAATTTCCCCATAGCCACTCATGTGTGTGTGTGGGTACATACCAACCATGAGTATATGTGTCCCACTTTCTAGGATTTCTCACCCAGCAGACAACTAAGAGTTTCATTGCCTCAAAGTGAGAATAGATTTTCAGACAAATAGCCTAGATTTGATCCACATCGTATTGGACAAACAGTTGAAGCTTGATCCACCATTTCATTTTTGCTCATTTGTATTTCTCTTCCTTTTAATTATTGACATTGCATGATTGCATATCTTGTTTTGCTACATATCATATGTACCTTGTGTGTGTCCTCTTGCGCTTATGTCAGTTTTACTTAGGATCTTGGATCCTAGGGGCTTGACTCCTTCCTCAATCTTTGTTATCCTAGACCATCCCCATTGGTACGATTGGACCCCTCTTGAATGTCTACTTTAGTGTGAGTTTGAAGCAAGTTCATCCTCTCACTAAAGTGGTGGGATAAATGTAGTGTAGAAAAATGTGTTCCTTTGCATTTTCACACTTGATATGAGAATAATTAATGATAAATTGGACTTAATGTCGCCTTGTTCCAGTGTTGTGAGGTGTTTTACACATCCACATTAGGTCTTGGACCCTTTTAAAGCTAAACTCACTTAAATCTATCCTAATTTAATGTTATAAAATGTATTTATTTACATCTTCACATTAAATTTGGGAGGCTTGTAAATCAAGTGGACCTAATCTAGTGTTGTAATGTGTTTTACACATTCACATGGGATTTAGGGCCCTTCTAAGCTAAATAGACTCGATTTTGCCTTTATTTAGTGCTGTAAAATGTATTTATTTATACTTTCACATTGGATTTTGGGCCCTATTACATTTATGACTTTTATAACATCATTAAGAGGCCCCTATGACCCCATATTGTGCATCCCAAGGCATATTTTGATAAAAAAAACTTGACAAAATCAATATAAAAACTTAATTTTTTCACTCCCTGACACTTTAGCATGAAAAATAGCCCCTGTGGGATCCATTCACCACCTTGGGTGAATGAGTCCCATCCAGGTGGAACTCATTCACCCAGGATGGTGAATGAGTCCCATTTGGCCTACTTTTAAGTCTTTGATTAGGAAAAGTGGGTTTTTAATTCAAATTTCTTCAATGTCGGCCTTGGAGATCAAATTAACGGTCATGTGAGTGGATTGCCTATATAAGAAATCCTTCAAATCCTCATTTCATTCAAACAACATCATACATTGATGTCATCAAGTCAAGCATTCAAGAGTTAAGCATTTCAATTCTTTACAAGGCCATCAAGATAGCTTTGAAGATCAATTCTAAGGCATTCAATAGCAAGATTCTTCATCAATTGTTGCAGAAATTCAAGATCCATCATCATGGAAAGGTTCTAATTACATTATTTCATGTTCATGTTTCATTATCTTATTTCATCATTTGGTTTAATTACCTAAAAGGGGTTTGACCAAGGTAAATCCCTATTCTCTAACAATCAACACTTTCTCTCTCTCTCTCTCTCTCTCTCTCTCTCTCTTTGTGTGATTGTAGATCTCGGTGCTTTGAAGGCTTGGAGATCATTGAAGAATTGGTTACAAGTTTGTTGGAGTTGTCTCCCGATTTTCTAGGTCATCATCTTCACAAAAAGTCACCTACAGGTCTGAAATTGGTAGTTTCAGATCCAGGAACCTAGAGAAGCAGAAAGAGCAGACTGAGAGGTGTAGATCAGAACTTTGAATTTCTAGAAAAACCAAACTGGACTCATTCGCCACAAGTGGAGAATGAGTCCCATTGTAGGTGTTTTCCAGAGATCTTTGCAAATTTGGATACCCATTTGACTGAAACTTGATCCTATGTAGAGACCCAAATCTAGGATTGATTCACCCAGAATGGAAAATGAGTCCCACTAGGCTTGAAAATTAGCAATTTCAGGATTTCAGAGCTCCATTCCATCTATCTCTAGATTCCAAGTGCACACTTTTAGTTTCATAGCTTTCTGTTACATTTTGTTCACTTTCTTAGGTCATTTAGAGTTAGATTTCATTTCAAACCATGTTTTCCATTTCATTGTCTTTTCCAAGTTTACACTTGGTGGTGAACCCCTATTATAATATGAAATCATACCCTAGGATACCCTATTGTCAAATCTCTTGCCTCTATTCTTGGGGTGAGATCTCTAGGGTCATCCTTGAATGTGTAATATAGAAGATTGTTTCCCTAGGTCCTAAACCCTAGTGGATACAAAATTCTATATTTCATAAAGCTCCTGCTACAAGGCATGAAACTGGTTGTTATAGTAGTAAATTATGGACATTGGTATATTGTGTTTTGTGTATGGCATTCCTTGGTTTCAGTCCCTCACATTGTTATTTCAAAAACTCGATTGTTACCAATCGTACTTCAAGTGAAACATATCAAATACACATGCATGTCATGTTTGTTGAATGGGTACAACTTAAATTTAGTTATATAGGTTTTCATAAATTTACAAATATCTTTTTAAATTAATTTTGTTCTTTCTAGATTTGATTGTGTGCTTGTTTTTTCATGAACATTTCAGATCACATTCAGTGATCCATCATCAAGATTAAGAGTTGAAGAAGATAGATCATGAGTGTGATATGAAATATTGATGAAAAAACTAGCACACAATCAAATCCACCAAAATTAATTTTCATATGGATTGTGGAAATCTAATTGCATTGATCTTTCTAAATATAATTAATCTATATTCAATTAATAAACAGTTAAGATCTAAATATAGGTAAAAATTAGTTGATAATTGTAGTAAAATAAAATGTTTATAGATTATTTAATATGAAAATAAATTTCTAATATATTTTTAAATAAATAAACAAATTCTTTTATTAAAATTAGGTTTTTATGAATAAAATAATTAATAAACATAAATAATAGTTGTGTTAGATTATGTAAGAGGATTTAAGTAGAGCAAAAGTTGATTTCAAGGATGAAGAATTTGAAGAAGTTGAGTAATATTCTGGGAATTGTGTGGAATGCCCTTTATTATAAATAAGTATATGTAACTTTCATATTTAATGAAATAAAATTTTGTTTCTTTATTGTAACTCATGTGATTTTAATATGAAAATATTTTTTTAGAATATGTTATTTGTATTAACACACGATAACTTAGATATACTATGATGATGTGTTACATAAAAAGGTGAATATTGAAAGTTTCTTGATAATTCAAATTAAACTACAAATGATCCAACAACTAAGCTTGATTAAATTATTTCCATTCTAAATTCAAAACTAGGGAAAAGTGCTCGATGTCTTAGAGCATCAAGATAAAGGACTTAGAGAGCATGAGGAAGAAGAAGGTTAGGTTCAAGACCATAATGTAAATGAAAGACAAAACACGCCTCTACCTAGCCAAGAACAAGTTGAAAAGTAGGCTAATGTAAGGAAGAGTTTTTCCCTTGAACTTGCTTGAGACATGAAAAAATTGAACCCACATAATTTTAATGAGATGGTTATTAGAGATGGAGCCAAACCATGGCTTAGTGAAATGGAAAATATTTTGAGATTCAAAACTATTTTGAGATAACTAAATCAATTTGGGAAACATAGTAGCTCTCAAGGGAATACTCTACTTGGTGATAAAAAATGAAAATAGAAATGGGAAATGATTCCAAGTTAATCTAACATGAGATCACGTTGTGGCCATATTTAGAAAAAATATGGCTACCTCTGTTGCATAGACAGTTGTCGTTGCACCAAAATATTGACCTGTTAGTTCTCGATACAACCACTAGAGTTAATGAATACATGGGAGGTAGTTAAGCCATGTCACAAACCTGAGCGCTTCACTGCACAACACAAGGAGAAGAAGGGCACACACCTTGCAACAATCCCCCCCAGCGTAAGCGAGGGGTTCAAACTTGCGACATAGGCTTTGATACCAATTGTTGAACAAATGGTTGTCGTTGCACCAAAAGATCAACCTGTTAGTGTCCAATACAATCGCCAAAGTTAATGAATCCATAGGAGGCGGTTAAGCTATGTCACAAACCCGAGCTCTATGTTGCACAACACAAGGAGACTAAGGGTGCACACCTTGCAACAACCTCAACTCTATTTTAATTAATATTTAACTAATTTTTAGATCGAAAGGCAAGGGAGCATGTTGGTTACTAACTACTAGGAGAAGTTTTCTCACTACTCAAGTAGATTCCTTAATATTAGTGTGATGAAAAATTCTACATACAAAAATTTATCATGTGATTAATCATCAAATAGGTGGAGAGGCTGATGTTCACGGACCTTCAATAATGTATTAGGTGTTTGATAATTCCATAAAGAAAAAAAAATATTAATTTTATTTCCACTTCAATGGCAAGCTCCACAAAAGGTTTGGGAAATCAAAGACACCTTCATTCAAAATGAAGCATTGGAATCATAATCAAAATTGCAAGAAAATATTTAATGGTAAGGGTGAACAAGGAAACAATTATTTGGGATTCAAAGGGAGGGACATTGAGACCAAAGGAAGAAATGAAGAACAAGATGAATGGATGTTTGACAAAATGGAACTACAAGGAAATTATTTTTCCTACGGAGGAATTCATTATGAGAATAAGTTTCTAAATAGGAACCAAGGAAAAGTGTTAGGAATCCTCCTTTACTTTCTTAGAAAATAATTTTTTATTGAATAATCCACATAGTGATCTTCATAATCATCTAGCCAACTACAATATTTCTCTAATTAAATCCTCATGTGCACTTCTTGGTTGTTCTATTTTAATATTAACTCATACTAGAGCTACTAAGTGTTTTTTGAAACCAAAGGTGGTTGTTAAGATTCCTAAAAAGGTAAGATTTATGGTTAATTATTTATGGGTGTAATATAAAAATAAAGCAAAATCTAAGGTACAAAAATGTATTTTGAAATATATGTTAAACATACCTACCTTCTATTTGGATATGAACCTTTATTTGTTTACCTTAGGATATTATGATTTACTTCCTAGTATGAATTTACACCATGCAAAAAGGTAGATTTCTTGAAAATAAAATCTTAATTATTTAGATGACTTGGGAAACTGAGTTCAAATTTAAGGAGTTAAATGGAAATTAAAGCTAAGGAAAATTTCATCCCTTAAAATTAAGAGAGCTAGAAGGAATGGGTTTAAGTTCTATGCAATTAAATTAGACCAGTTGGAAAAGTCGAAGGAAAGATTACCTGTCAATAATTTTAGGATGTTTTTGCTAGATAATTACCTATATCACCTCTTTTGAGTCAATTTGATTTCTAAATTGATGTAATTCTAGGTTTAGAACCTCAAGCCAAATATTTGTATAAAATGATGATGATAAATTTTATGAAAATAAAATCTTAGTTGAAGGAACTACTCTCAAAAGGTTTGATCCGACCTAGCATGTCCCTATTGGGGGTACCTATAGTATTTGTTAAAAAAAATGTAATACTTTGCATCTATGCATAGACTATATAATTCTCAATAAATTAGCAATTAAAAATGAATATCATTTTCCTCATATTAATGATCTCGTTGATCAAATGTGCAGTGCAACTATTTTCTTAAAAAATAACCTTAGAGTAGGATATCATCATTTGAGAATAAAAAAGGAAAATATTCCTAAATGAAATTTGAAAATATTATATGGTAATTATAAGTTCATAGTGTTTTCCTTTGTGTCACAGCCTTCCCTTCCTTTTGAAAGTCTAATTTATGCAAATTGATTTTAAAATTAGTATTTCTAAAGTGAATGATGTTATTAAGATAATACTATTTTGATAATTAGGATAGTCAAAACTCCTTGGAAATAAATAATTATTTAATTATTTTTAAAATAAATAATAAATATTATATATATAAGAGAAGAAGATGTAATTACAAATAATTGCATTAATAAAGGAAGTGGAATTAGCTTGCATTTCAAATTTTGATTTCCTTTGAAATGAATTTGTGTTTATTTTATTAAGATTATTTTATGAGAAACATGAAATTATTTTGATGATAGTGTTATCCATCATACTACACATTGAAAAATAAGGATAATGATGTGTATCTTAGGCTACTAAGCATTTTAATGTACAAAATAAAAGACGCCATAGTAGCACATAATCACAAAGATTTATATTGATATTTGTACTTACCACAAAGTAGTAACTTCTTATTAGTTGATGCGAGATTATCACTATTGGATTGGAAAGGATTCAATGACTCTTAGAATTTTAAAACAAGACTAAAAGGGAAAACATGGGAATATAAAAAGTAATGGCTACAACTTCAAATCACATGTACAGGTACCCTGTATATATATAGGGTTTGCATGGAAGAAAAGGGGGAGAAATTTTTTAATGGGGGGTTTTGTTTCTTCTTGTGGGGGGTATTGGTCTCACAGGGAAAGAAAGATGAAGGTGCGAGGAAGGAAAGAGGAGGTGGGCAACAATGTCGAAGATGAAATGTTACAGAGGTAGATCGCCATTTTTAGGTTAGATATTGTTTCTGCATATTGTAGTAGAGATCTAAGTTATGAATTCGAGTTGTGTGCCTTTTGATTATATTTTTTATTTTTGTTCATAAATATACATGTATGAATTCTAACTTCCTCGCTTGATATAGACTTTTAATCTGCAAAATTGCTTCTCTAGACCCATTGCATGTAAATATTGTATCTTTATCTTTGCAACCTGAATATGCTCATCTCCTTATTTTGTTGACTGGTATTATTCATCATCATTTGCATTGTTATTATCTTCTTTCCTCGACTTGCAGGCATTACTCCATACCCAATGACTTGCATTGCTTAATCTAATAATTGTAAATGTTTATGCTTGCTGTCCATGATCTAAATATGCTCAACCTTGTTAATCGGCCTATAAAGTGAAATGCGTTGTCCAAATTGGAATTGCTTGAAAATTTATAAAGCTCTTCCAATAAACCCATTTTGTTCTTATCGCGTGAACATGGCTGCTTATGAGATCAATCCTTAGTGCACTGTTTTTCCAGGTAGTTCGTGTGGCTGGTTTATATTTCTTCTTTTGCATGCATGTCTACCAGTATAGTTGCAACTTCAACTTCTGATAAATCTCTCTTTCTATTACACTCTATTGGTTTTCTTATACCTTTTTATATTTTCCATTGGGCGTAAGTAAGGTGATCACGGGTCTAGTTTTATAACTATTGGTGTAATTATTAATATTACACCTTAATTAAGCTTACTTAGGAAAATAGTATTATTTACTTAAGTTAATTAGGAATATTAAGTAAGTGTGTGTCATCACTCCTTGATTGATGGGAGTTAGGTACCACATCTCCCTCATCAAGTGAGTTACTTTGACACCACTACACCTCTAAGTTGAGTTGGTCTTTTGATAACTCAAGTTTACTAGGACACTTGTCATTCTTGACAAGTGCATCCTAAACATATAACTTTGTAATCATTCTTAATATTATTCACTTGATTTAATTAACAGATTATTTTTGTGCAAATTCTTGTTTTGTGCTTGGAATTTTTTCAGGCCAAAACTGAATGCAGTGAATAGCGATTGTCTGAGGGCATGTTGATTTGCTCTATTTATTAAACAGTTGCAAATCTCTATTTTTCATTCAAAATCGCTGTTTGGAAGCCGAATCTCATCAAGTGGCTAAAATAGAGAGGCAGTCAAAAATCTTTGTTAAATTCCTCTGTTTGAGACCCGATTTACATTTGTGAGTGATATTTTTGGTGCAAGCGTACTCTTCCCCAGGTGCGATTTCCTTCAACTGCAGGTCGTTTCACTTGTTGCAAGCCGCATTTTGGAGGATCTCAGGCCACGTGAATTCTTCATGATTTGCAGAATTTGCAGGCCGCATTTCATCTTTGCTCTGCCACGATCTGTTGAAGAGGGGAGACCCGATTGGGTGGTGAAGAGGCGAAATCTGTTGTGGAGAGGGTTGCGCATCAAGTGGAGGCCCGATTTGCTATGGTAAAGGTGCACTATTCTCTACTCTAGAGGAGTAGGTTGTTGTTCATGGTGGGATTTTCCAAATTGATGACCTGGCACGACTTCAAGAGCCGTCTAAGCAAGGGACTCGAGAGTTTTTTAAACTCTTTATTCTTCTACACGCCCATGCTTGGGGGCATTTTGAATTGTTGTCGCCCACATCTGCAGGTAGCGCCACCAATCAAGTGGCCCACACCACCATTCCTTGCATCGCCCTCTAATTTGGGCCCATAAATCTACGCTAAGAGAGGACGGATCTGCAGTGAGCGACTCCTCAAATCTGCAATGTTCATGTGCGATTTTTCTGTGCACGTTGGGAGCCTAAAGGGGCGCAAAAAATCTACCAGTCAACAAGTCAAGTCTGCAACTTGGTGCGGAAAATCTGAGCGCCATCAGAAGGATTTGAAAATCTGCAATGGGAGTCAAGATTAAAGCAGCAAACGGGTGCAATGTTCTTGGTCACATGGGGTTTCAGCCCCTGTTTTTTTCCGGTGCATGAGGGTTTTATTATTTTTTATTTTGTAAATACAAACATTTTTTATTGGTGTAAATTTGCAATAGGGTGAAAATTTAATTTTTCAAACTCTATTCAATGACGGTGATTTCGTACTAATATAAAGTGCCATTTTTCGCCATCATTTTTGTATGCAAATATATGCACTAAAATAAAGTGCCAAACAAAGGGGGAAATAAAAAAATATTGAAAAGGGGGGATGTCAAAGAGTTGTGATTAAAAATCCACTCCAAATTTCTTTCAATTTTCTAAAAATTTGAAAATCACAACTAAGCATGGAGTTGAATCAACAAAAGGAGCCAAATGTAGTTAACGATAAAGAAATACAAGGAGCAACAAAATCACAAAAGAGGAAAATATGAAACACTCTTTTTTTGGAGGATAGTTTTTTCCTATTGGGTTTTCTATCTTTCTCCACTTCATTTGAGAGTTTGTATTGTAAATGAATACCTTATCAGGCCTTGTTGCCAAGACTCAAATTTCCATTTTTTTTGGTGCCCACCTAAGTTGTGCTTAAGGGGGGGGTATTGGCATAATTATTAATATTACACCTTAGTTAAGCTTACTTAGGTAAATAGTATTATTTACTTAAGTTAATTAGGAATATTATGCAAGTGTGTGTCATCACTCCTTGATTGATGGGAGTTAGGTATCACATCTCCCTCATCAAGTGAGTTACTTTGACACCACTACACCTCTAAGTTGAGTTGGTCTTTTGATAACTCAGGTTTACTAGGACACTTGTCATTCTTGACAAGTGCATCCTAAACCTATAACTTTGTAATCATTCCTAATGTTATTCACTTGATTTAATCAACATATTGGTTTTGTGCAGATTCTTGTTTTGTGCTTGGAATTTTAGTCTTTGTGATTCACGGGTTCTCACAATAACTACCATATGTGTTGAACAAAGTTTTTTCCTAATGTCTTGTTAAATACTTCTACCTTTGTATACATTGTTGCAAGTTCATACCTTGCTCTGTAGTATTGTTTTAGTGGTAAGAAGGGTGCTGGAAAAAGTGTAGATTTGCATCTTTAGGCCTACCAAATCCATTTGCATGATTTCAAAATATTTTCCATAAAACTGTGTGTGCATATCCTGCAATCATTGCAATCCACGAGATGACATCTCTTGAAGCATTATGTCAAACAATTCACGTTCCTTGTGTGGGCTTCCACTTTTTGCATACATATCGACCAAGGCTTTTCCAACCATAATATCTGACATAAAACCCCCCTTTGATGAATGTACATACCTTGTTCTAAAGCTTCCATTTCGACAAAGAAGGGAGAATGCTAGAAAATGTTACATGGAATTTGGTTTCTCACCTTCCAGCATAATTTCTTGAAAGTGTCTAAAGCTTTTTTAAAAAATCCATTTTGTGCATATCGTCCAATCACGACACTCCATGAGGCCACATTTATTCGACCCTTTTTGTCAAACAATCCCCATGCCTTGTCTATGCTTCCTCATTTTGCATACATGTCTACCAGGGCAGTTGTATCTACAACATCTGATGGAATTCCACTATGCTTTGATGAATATCAATAACCGGTTCCAAAGCTCCCATTTTTACACATGCTGGAACGATACTGGCAAAGATTATGGAATTCGGTTTGCACCTGCCAATTACATTTGCTTGAAAGATACTAGTATATATATATATATTCAAATCCTCTTTGTGTGAATCATGGAATCGTTTCATTCTATGAATGATATCTCATTAAGGCATTTCAACAAACAGTTTGAATGCCTTTTAGGCTATTATGGGTTGGGTTCATCATATTGATAGTTTCTTGGCATTTTTCCAAACAATCTGCAAGCTTTTCCTGCATGCCGATTGTTATCTCTTTTCTTGAAGATCTTTAAATTTCTTACATTAGAATTTAATAATTGACAATTTGGCATTCATAGTTATCCACTTGTGTTCATTATTAATGCATGGCAATAGTGATTGATATTATATTCATTGTATTGTTTTAATTCCTTGATATAGAATCTATAAGTTGTGTGATTAATTAAGTAATCACCTATTATTATTATAATCCTCGATGTTGTAAGTTAGATTTCTTCTATTTAGTATTAAGATTTGGTTAGTTCTAAGTATAACTTAGAGTGTTTTCTTGCAATTTTAACACTCGTCATAGAAAATAAACAAGAAATATGGTTAATCATTGTTGATTTTCTAGTATAAATGTGTTTAAGGTTAAAGATATGATGTAAGTCTTAAGTAAATTATAATAGAAGACTCATTGTATCATTGTGCATTTGCTTAGTCATCCATAGTGATGAGAAGAAAAATGGATACCTAAAGATATCACACTTTTTCCATCAATCATTCACTAATGTCCTAGGAGTCCCAATTGGATTGACTAACAACCTCACAAGGTGAGTCAATTCACAATTAGGAAGGACCTAGGAGGGGGTTCATTGAGTTGTAAAGGGGTTCACCACCAAGCAAATTCTCGGAAAATAAAATGTTTGAAAACACAGTGTGATATGCAAAATGACCTAAAACTAGAAATGTAAGCTAAATGAGATATGCAAATGATGAAATTATGCAACAAGGGGATAGTATGTGTGTACTTGGGAAGTCTAGAGATGTTGTGAGGATTCTGGAAATGTGAAGAAGCTGGGAAAAAATGTTGTGGAGGACTAAGATGCCCAGGATGGTGTATTAGTCTTGTTGCTTTTCGGGGCAAATACAAAATCTTCAGATGTTGGAACTAGATCTGAAGGAATATCTGAAAAATATGCTCAGGAGGACTAAGATGCCCAAGATGGCATATTAGTCCCATTCTGAATTTCTACAAACTCTGAATAGGATCCTAAGCTCCAAGGTCTACACTTGCTTCCCTTCTAATCTTAGGTTATGAAACTTCCAGATTCAACCTGTAGACGAGTTTCCGTGAAGATGACAACTTTGTAATGAAACTTTGCAACTTTTTCAACTTTGCACTCTAAGTGATCTTCAAGTCTACAACCTATATTTGCAATCACAAATATGCAAGATGGAAAAACTTCTTGTTTGTTAGTGAATGGGGGTTTTCCTTAGTCAAACCCCTTGTTGGTAATTAAACCTTGAAATGAAATAGAATAATGAAAGAAATGGTGAATGAAAAACATGCAATGCTACAACTCACCAAACCCTTGTGAAATCTGCAAACTTGTGTGTAATGGCTGCAATGGACATGGATCTTGAATACTTGTTATCTTGCTTATATGAAAAATGAGTGGAGGAACCTTGTATTTATACTAATTCATGCTTAATATCCCAAAATTACATCACAACAAGCCGACATATGAAATCATTAAATAAAGGAGGCTAAATCCTACCCAAATTTGAAATTAAATCCCGAAAGTAAGCCAAGGAGTAAGATGCCCTAGGTGGCATCTTAGTCCCAAGGCTCAGTTTTTGGGGCACAGACTCCAAAAAGGGACCTATTTTGGTGGTTTCAAAATCAGGGTCCCAAGACCCATGGAGGAAAAAGACGCCCTAGTTGGTGTTTTAGTCCTAGTCCACAAATTAGGGACACATAGACAAAAACATTAATGATCATTTATCTTTTGATGTTTTTCAGGATTTTCCATAAAAATATATAGTTTATTAGGCTTGTGGATGCAAAATAGGACCAATTAAGCCATAAAGAAGCATAAATAAACCAAGGCAGGCGCAAACAAGTGTGAAAATGCAAGGGTATGCATTCTCCTACACTACATTTAGCCCCCACTTTAGTGAGAGAATGAACTTGCTTCAAACTCACACTAAAGTACAACCAACCATGCAATCAAGAGGGGTTCAAATGTACAGATGCTAGTAAGATAGGATGACAACGATCAAGAGGGATGATCAAGCCACCAAGGTCGAGATCCTATGAAAAACCAACATAGGCACAAAGAAACACACTTGCAGATGATATATGAAGCCATAACCAGATCACAAACATACACCATCAAAGACAAGAAAAAGGAAAAAGAAAAAGGGAAACTGCAACGGATCAAGCTTCGAATGGTTGTCCAACACAGTGGACTGGATCTAGGCTATTTATCTAAAAAAATTTACAAGTGGAACATGTTGTCCACTATGCAAATAAAATGCACGCTCACGAGGGCTAGTGGGAGCTAGTTGTCCACTAGGTGAGCCCCAAGGGACCATATTAAAGCCATACCTCCATGAATTTAACAAGGTACAAAAATTCATGCTCACATGGGCTAGTGAAGCTAGGTGTTCACTAGGTGAGCCAGGGGACCATATCAAAGCCATACCCCCATGACTTTAATAAGGTACAAAAATGCATGCTCACACAGGCTAGTGAAGCTAGGTGTTCACTTAGTGGCGAGCCCCAAGGGACCATATCAAAGCCATACCTCCATGAATTTAATAAGGTACAAAAATACAACAAGAAAGAGGGATGCTCAAAGGGATTTTGCTTAGTTCATGTGAGGTCTTACTCTTAGGGAACATTGTTGGTAACGTCTCTAAGAGAGGACAAGTTAAATAAATATCATGCTCTCGAAGGAAATCAAACCCAATGACACCACCAAGAAAAGGATGCATTGCAAGAAGAAAGAAAATCACACAAGGAACATGAAAACAAATGCAAATGAAATCATGCCAAAATAATGCCAATGTATGCCCCCACTTTAAAGCAATTGCTAACACCATGCTGTGAGCAATTTCTTTAAAGTAGCCAAAAATGAAAAGGGAAAAGAGGGTTGCCCCCAAAATGCATAACTTAGTACGTAACATGCGAGCCAACTTAAGGCATGTCATCCACATCCCAAGCTTTCTCTCATATGTTCATGAAAGGTGGTCAACGAGCCAAAAGAGACAACGACAAGTGACATATGGGGACAAGGTTGCCTAACCCCTTTCCCCCACTTAGTGCAGGAAAAGGGTGAGCCGAATAGGATGAAAATGAGTATTAGTTAGAGGAATTAGGAGCTTCAATACAATGAAGAGCACCACACTCCTTGAGATGCTGAATTTTGTTACTTAAAGCCTTACATTCATTAGTAGCATGACCATAAACTCTATGATATGTGCAAAATGAACTCTTGTAGTAGAATTTATTTTGTGTTCTTGGAGGGAGAGAGATTAGATGATCTTGGAGGAGTCTCGTCAAGATACTCTCTTGGTCAATAGTAGAAGGTGTTCCTTTATTTGCACAAGATGTCATACACACACTAAATGGCAAGGCTTTAGATGAAAATGGAGATAAAGGTGGTAAACCTAGATCTTTCTTGAAAGAGTATGGTATGTTAGTTTGCTTCGTGTGTTCATTATTTCCATGTGTAGGAGGGATATTGTATCTGATATCATAACAATCTTCCAAGTCAGATACATGGGGTTTATGCTTCCGAGAAGGATCGACTTCTTCACGAGAACACAAATCCTTTTTAAAGCTATGTGTGGTCCCCTCATGAGGGATGAGAGTTATATAGCCCCCATCACCACCATAGGGTAATGTTGTGGAACCAAGTTGAGCAAATGAAACAAAAGGTTGTTTTGTTTTAGATTGTGAGATTTTTCACTCTCCTATAAAGGGAGGTGTAAGACCCCAATCATCATTAGAACTCGTATCTTAAAATGAATCATTGGTATATGACTCTTTGGATTTTGAGGGTGAGATTTTAGATTCTCTATGGAAAGGAGGCATAAAATATAATGACCCCCAATTATCACTAAAGAGGTTTGTTGTAGGTGAAGGATTAGCATCAACTTGTATAGGTTCAACTTTTGATCTCGAAATGAAAGTATTAGGGGAGTTGGAAGTTTTGTGATCATATGATTCATAGCTTCATTCATTTACATCAACCATGTATATCTTGTTGTTGTATTCAAATTTCATTGTATGGTGGAGAGTAGAGGGGACTCCTTTCATAGCATGAATCCATGGTACCCCTAGGAGAAGATTGTATGAAAAGGGTCCTTGGATGATATGGATGGGGGTAGGAAACATGACAGGTCCAACCTCAATAGGTAATGTGATAATTCCTAGTGGTTTCCTATTAACATTTTCAAAGCCACAAATATGAACATCCTTAAGTTGAATGAGCCTTTTTTTCATGCCAATTTTGTCTAGGAGGTCCATGCTACAAACTTTAATTTTTGCTCCATTGTCTATGAGAGTGTGCCTAACTATAGTTTCATTAATGATCACCTTTATCATTAAGGCTTCATTCTTGTTCTGAGTCTCAAGTGAGGGAAATTCATGTTTAGGGAATGTGATTTTTGATTGTGTGACTTGTGTGGGATGAAAGGAGGATGTTACATTATTTAATTTCATAGTTTCTTGGATCTACTTTATTTGTAACATTTCTTGAAATAGGCACTTGTATGTAGGTGATAGTTGAATAAGTTGCCATATGGATATATTAGTAGGGGTCTTCTTAAGATCTTCAACTATATTATGAAAAGGTGAACGAGGAGCACTAGGAAAAATATGTTGAGGTGATGGTGATGTTGTGGGAGTTATTTGTGGTCCCCTACATGTTTGAGCAACTGTGTTATATCTTGGTTTCTACAAAACATTGTTAGATTGCATCGTAGATTTAAAGAAATCTCTTATTTTCTTATGTGATTTGTTAATGGGAGGTGACTTAGGAAGCTCACTAATTAAAGGAGATCCAAATTTTTTCATTAGAACCTCAACAATCTTGTCTTTATTTACATGAACTCTTAGTGAAGAAGAATCTAATATCACTTCACCTAAGGAAGCCTCATTACATGTGTCAATGTTTATATTTTCTAGCACCATGATATCCTCCCTAGGAGGAGAGTTTTTAGGAGAACCACAAACTAAATGTTCATGACACTCAAAGGTAGGTTCTTCTAAAATGACTTCATTGCAAGTAGGGGAATGATCAATGGTTGAATTGTCTTGCTCAATAAGGGTTTCCCTAGGTGAAGAGGGATAACTAAGATTTTCATGACTTTCATCAATCAAAGTATCTTCTTCATAACTAGGAGAGATACTAGGAGAAGAAAAAATGTTATTACCATGATTACCTATGATTTTTTTGTATTGTTCATCAATGTCTTGTCCACTAAGAGAGGTAAGAGGAGAGAAACAACTAGGACTCTCAAAACTCTCATTGATTAGTTCTTCTAGCATCAAAATATCTTCTTCACCAATAGGAGAGATATTAGGAGAAGAACGAATATGATCATTAGGATTGTCCAAGGTTGTATTCTCTTTCACTAAAACACTCTCATAGGGAGGGGATATGAACTTTTTCTTAGCGTGCCTAGAAAGGTAAGGTACTAACATTGTTTGACCAAAAATGAAAATCACTTTTAACCATCTCATGCAATGCTTTGATAATGTACACAATGTGTAGCCAAAGATGCAAAACAGTTTTATCCAATGAGTGCAAAACTTTAAGAACACAACAATGTATATCCAAAAATGAAAAGCACTTTTATCAAACTTATGCAAAGTTTTATGAATGTAAACATTGTATATGCAAAAGTGAAAAGTACTTTTATCCATATTATGCAAAGTTTCAGAAAATAGATGATTGTAATTGAAATGGTAATGATGATTTCAGATCTAATGATGATTGTAATTGAAATGATTTCAAAAATGATTGCCCTAATTTGATGTTTTTGACCTAGATGCATAAAATAGATGTTCTCGAAACTTTCTAGACTTATAGTATATATTAATAGGAGGCTTAGGAAGCACAAAAAAGTAGATTTAAATCCTAAAAACTGTAGCTTCAAACTCAATAGGGACTAAGACGCTAGTAAGGATGTTTTAGTCCTACTGAAGGAATTTGAAGGTTCCAGAAACTGGAATAGAATACAATCAACTCAGATAGGGTTTTGAGCCAAAAACCCAGAGAGGGACTATGATGCCAATAAGGGAATTTTTGTCCCAATGGAGGTTTTTATTAGAAAAACAACAAATTATGAGTTGTTTATAGTGTTCCTAGATTGCCTACCTAGGGACTTGATGTTTAGAAATAGAAAACATGCAAATGAATGCAAGAAAAAGTAACTAATGAGAAGAAATTGGATGCAAAAGTGATTTTAAAAAAAAAATATTTGAATGCAATAACAATGTGTCTAAATGCAATTAGGATGATGAATAATGCACTTTTCAATTTTTCAATGAGATAAAATGATGCAAGCAAGCAAAAATGCAACCTATATGCACTTTCACTAATGCAAATATGAGAAATCCTAGATGCAATTTCACTAAATATGAGAAACCCTAGATGCAATTTTACTAATGCAAGAATGAATGCAACCTAGATCTAGGGATTTAATGAACTCCAAATCAGAAATGAATTCTTAAAAGTTGGGTTCACCAAAAATGATGAGAAGAAAAATGGATACCTAAAGATATCACACTTTTTCCACCAATCATTCACTAATGTCCTAGGAGTACCAATTGGATTGACTAAAAATATTACAAGGTGAGTCAATTCATAATTAGGAAGGACCTAGGAGGGGGTTCTTTGAGTTCTAAAGAGGTTCACCCCCAAAAAAATGCTTGGAAAAGAAAATGTTTGAAAACATAGTGTGATATGCAAAATGAACTAAAACTAGAAATGTAAGCTAAATGAGAGATGTAAATGATGAAATTATGCAACAGGGGGGTAGTATGTGTGTACCTGGGAAGTTTGGAGATGTTGTGAGGATTCTGGAAATGTGAAGAAGCTGCCAAAAAATGTTGTCAAGGACTAATACGCCCAGGATGGCGTATTAGTCCTATTGCTATTTTTTGGGGAAAATATGGAGTCTTCAGATGTCAGAACGGGATATGAAGGAATCTCTAAAAAATATGCTCAAGAGGACTAAGACACCCAAGATGGTGTATTAGTCCCGTTTTGAATTTTTGCAAACTCTGAATAGGATCTTGAGCTCCAAGGTTTGCACTTGCTTCCCTTCTAATCTCAGGTTCTGAAACTTCCAAATTCATCCTGTAGGTGAGTTTCCGTGAAGATGACAACTTTGTAATGCAAATTTTCACTCCAAGTGATCTTCAAGTCTACAACCTAGATCTACAATCACAAATATGCAAGATGGAAAAACTTGTTGTTTGTTAGTGAATGGGGGTTTGCCTTGGTCAAACCCCTTATTGGTAATTAAACCTTGAAATGAAATAGAATAATGAAAGAAATGGTGAATGAAAAAAATGAAATTCTACAACTCACCAAACCGTTGTGAAATCTGCAAACTTGTGTGTAATGGCTGCAATGGACATGGATCTTGAATGTTTGTTATCTTGCTTATATGAAAAATGAGTGGAAGAACCTTGTATTTATACTTATTTATGCTTAATATCCCAAAATTACATCACAACAAGCCGACATATGAAATCATTAAATAAAGGAGGCTAAATCCCGCCCAAATTTGAAATTGAATCCTGAAAATAAGCCAAGGACTAAGACACCCTAGGTGGCGTCTTAGTCCCAAGGCTCAATTCTTGGGGCACAAACTCCAAAAAGGGACCTATTGTGGTGGTTTCAAAATCAGGGTCCCAAAAACCCATGGAGGACAAAGACGCCCTAGGTGGCATTTTAGTCCCATTCCACAAATCAGGGACACATAGACAAAAACATTAAATGATCATTTATCTTTTGATGTTTGTTAGGATTTTCCATAAAAATATATAGTTTATTAGGATTGTGGATGCAAAATAGGACCAATTAAGCCATAAAGAACATAAATAAAGCAAGGTAGGCCCAAACAAGTGTGAAAATTTAAGGGTATGCATTTTCCTACATTACACATAGCTACGTATAGAGGAATTATAGTTATATATCATTTTGAAAATTACAATACTCTTGATTTCTCAAAAATAGTTTTTAAATTATAGTATTTAATGAATGGATTTGAAATTATATTTTAAGTTTTATGAAAATATATGTTTTTTTTGTTTGACTAATATATTGAAGTATATTGTAAGTCATACGGTAATTGTAATTGCAATTATAGTTCTCACCTATTGTTAAGGCAATTATAGTCTTAGTAGTAAACTGTAAGTCAATTGTTAATTAATATTCAATACTAATTCTTTATTGGAAGTATGGAATAAAAGGAAGTGAAAAAATATGCAAACACGCCTTTCAATTTAGACAAAATCAGAAATATACATTCCTTATTAGCTTTATCTTTCCCACAACCTGCTAACTGAGATCACAAAGACTTAAACTTCACCAAATAATCCTCAATAGTAGGAAACATATTAGGAGAAAAAGATAACATTTTTTATTATAATTGTAAAGCTCTTACATCACTAAGAGAACTAAAGAGATCATTATATTTATCCCATACCTGTCTAGGTGTAGTGCATGCCTCAATGTGGAAAAATAAGGACTCAAAAACATGTATAGAAATCAAAATCATAGGCTCATTGCATTTGTTTTCATGTGAAAATATCTCATATTCCCTAGGAAAATTAGGTTGTTCCTCACGCAAGGTAGACCATAATCCCCTAGACCAAAGCAATATCTGCATCCTCACCTTCCATGTGTGATAATTATGAGGAGTAAGAACTTCAAATCCCGATTTTCCCATTAGATCCACAAACACAAATCAACCAAAAGGAAAAATATCTGATAGAAACTGATGTGAAACTCCCAAATTATGATTCACCATTAAAAATGAAGCCTCCCCAATCAAATAGACCTTCTCCAAATAACAATATGTCCAAGTAATCAAGGAAATTCCACAAATTGCGAAAACTAAATGGATTGTACCTAAGGATGAATTTTAAAAAAGTGCATGGTTGAAATGATAGAGCTCTTTATCACCTTCACTATGCCACTAGAATCTCCAAAATTTGAAAAACTGGTGAAAATTTATGAGTTCAAAAGTCCAAAAGGAAGAACCGACTTTAGTTGGAAATAATTTGTACCTATAGTAAAATATACAAAAATGGTCTACACCACTATGAAGTACATGGAACCAACTTTTCGTCGATAGCAATATCATAATTTGACACACTATGGAAAATACCTCCTACTTATCAATTAATGAGCTAAAGGGGCTCTATAATGAATGGTTCATAAGGAACAACACTTGTTGAAGGTTTTGAAAGTGGGATTGTAAGCTAAGTGGGCTTAACCTTGCAGAAAACTCATCGGTTAAGCACACTTGAGTTGAAATAGTACTGGGATGGATGACCTCCCGAGAAGGCCTAGTGCTTCACCTCTGTGAGCATCACCTAGGTGCAATGAGTGCTATGTGGATCATTCATTATCATGAGAGATGGGTTCTTGGAACCACTACTCATGAAACACGGGTCAATGAGTTTGACTCAAAAACTACATGGTTGAATCCTGATAGCAATATCATAATTTTACAAGCTGTGGAAAATACCTCCTACTTATCAATTGATGAGTTAAAGGGGCTCTATTAAGAATGGTTCATAAGGAACAACACTTGCTGAAGGTTTTGCAAATGGGGTTGTAAGCTAAGTGGGCTTAACCTTGGAGAAAACTCCTTGGTTAAGCATGCTTGAGCTGGAGTAGTACCAGGATGGGTGACCTCCCAGGAAGACCTAGTGCTTCACCTTTGTGAGCATCACCTAGATGCAATGAGTGCTAAGTGGATCATTCATCATTATGAGAGATGGGTTCTTTTGAACCACTACTCATGAAACATGAGTCAATGAGTTTGATTTGAAAACTACATAGTTGAATCTTGATAGTAATATCACAATTTGACATGTGCTATGAAAAATACCTCCTACTTATCGATATCTCGTTTGTGAAATTTAAATACCCTGGCGAAAAGTTATGCTTCATTGAAAAAAACTACCTAATTTAGGCTTGTAGTCTAAATAGGTACAAAAATAAGCACCTCGAGGCACTAGCCCTAGGTCACCAATATGACTTGGGGCTCCTCGGGAAAAAAAATAAATTACCACCAAAGTGACAGCAGGGCAGTGATAGCTGGCGACACCACTTTGGTTGGCGCTATGCCAAGTGTTAAGCAACAGGCGATCGGTAAATTAACCCAAACAACCAATGGGAAATTAGAGTCGACGAGGGTAAAGAGAACCTAGCAAGAAGTTTGAGTGGGCAGTTAGCGGAATTAATAGCCTCGACAAAAACTACAATGGCCAGTATGACCAACAAATAAAAATGCCTCTACAAACAATAAATAAATGCTGAAAAAATTAATGAATGGGCTGACAATAGTAATAAAGAGCCTTGCAAAAAAGTAAAGTCCTCTACCAATTAAATCTATGCCATAGACTTTAGAAAATAAACCCTCATAAATAAATATTAATCTGTCAAATATGCCACAATAAAATATGCCAACTATAGAAAAATATTTGCCTCCCGATAATTAAAATTTAAACCTACAATAATGTTTTTGACCTCGAAATTGTTTTCCTGCAATGGAGGGGGCCAATTTTTTTTTTCCAACTATACGATCCATACAATACAGATACCCAACTTGCTAGAAAAAACCTCTTATGGCTCTTAAATAAAAGTATCAAATTTTGACGATTTGACAAGCATTTTAGGGGTTTTTGGACCTCCTATATGCAATGGTAGGGTTAGATCTGATCCAATGTGCTTTAGAAATTAGATACCTCCTGGATGACGATAACTAGCCAATAATGTAACCCTTGAACCTGCAATGAAAATCTCCTTAGCTCAATTCTCCAATTGGAGATAGACTTTTCAAGGCCTATGCTCGATACCATGTTGGAAATATTGATGAACAATGAACCCAATTGAAGCTACACACTCTTCAAAAGATCAACCATGAAAGAAACCATCCACAAGAAAGTGTTGCAACATGAGCATGAAGATAGATCGAATTATGATCTATTGATTGATACAATGGTCTAGAATGATTTACAAATGTACAAGCACCTTGTATATATAGGTACGGTGTGACGAGGTAGTATAACTACCCTTGATATAAAAATTAAATGCCTAATGCAAATAATAAATGCATGAGATGGGTATGTGTAGGATCATCATGGAAAAAACAATCCCTTAAGTGGCAATGAAAATTTAGAAAAATCAAAGTTATGCAACTTAACGTAAAAATTTGAATAAGTTATCTATATTATTTCAAAAATATTGAAGAATAGAATCTGTGGAAAATTGAATGTAGTTTCTAAACTACTAGGTTTATTTTTCTAGAAAAAAAAATTATTTGGTGAAAAATTGAAATTTCAATGCAGTAGTACTTAAATTTCAGGGAAAAAATAAGAAGTAGGTGTCTGTCTGACCACCCTAACCATAATAAAATCATAATATTTTTTTATAATATTTTAGATAATAGTAGAGGACTCATGTCCGGATGTGATATATATTTTTCTGTATTTTTTTTCCAAGTAAATAATTAATTATGAATTTTTAATTACAACTTTTAAAAAATATAAAAACTCGTATGTCTGACCACCTTAACTTGGTCAAAACTTCATGAAATTCATTTTTTCTTTAATCCTATAGTATTCGAAGCACAAAATGTGTCGCATGTTTTGGATTCAAAAAATGTGATACTGTTTGAAAGTTATATATTTTTTTCAATCAGGGTATTAATCAGGACTTTAGTCATAATTCTAATAGAAAATGAATAATAATTATTTATTAGATTGAAACTAAAGTATAATTTATATTGGTGGAAAGCTGAGAAGCTCCTTTACAAACCCTTTTCATTTCATGAATTTTGGGTAAAAAAAAAGTTGTCAGCCATATGCACGAAGTCTAGAAAAGCAAGGTAAGTTGTTAAACACGTTTTTTGTGTTGACTTCTTAGGATTGGCAGGTTTGAACCAAAATCCAAAGCAAGCTCGAGCCTAATCCCTAGGAATTAATTTTGTGTCAGAAATATCGAATATCCGATTCAAATCGGATATCCGATTTGGATCAGATATCCAATTTAAATCTGATATCCGATATGTTCTATATAGAGTTGCAAAAATGTTATACAATTTATAATATATGATTTAAAAAATTCAATAAAGTTTATAATTTAATATATAATATACAATATAGTTTATAATGTAATATATAATATACAATTTATGATAATCTCTTACCGAATTATGTATTTAATATATAATATATTATATTATTATGTATAATATTTAAATAT
>VDFB02217361.1:33017-46362 GCA_007258455.2 Sequoia sempervirens
CATATACAAAAATGGCATCAATGCCAACTCAAACAAAGTTTTACAATATGGATCATCCTAAACTACTGGTGGATCATTAAAATGGAGCCTCTTTGAAGCACTCATTGGCTCTGAAGGTAGCTGCACAAGAAAAAGTCAAGCCACAATTGATATTAGTTATACTATATAATTTAAAATTGAATAATTAACATAAAAATCAATATACATTGAATTATAATTGAACTCTAAAATTGAAATCTTGATTACCTGAAATATACGTCTCTTCAAAGGGTCAGGAGTCCTAGAATATACCCCTCTCAAAGAACCAACCAAACCAAATTTTGTAACGTCAATCTATATATGTGAACAAAAACATAAAATTGATCCAAGTTAGCATACAATTGTCGGTAATAAGAACATATTTACCAAGCACAAAATAAAATAAACACATACCTCTTTAGGATGATCTTTTTCTTTATCTCCTTTAGGTGTTTCGACACCTCCTCCTTGAGGTGTTCGAATACCTACTCCTTCAGGTGTTGTGACACTTATCATCAATGATGTATAGCTCACAACCGCTTGTACATAAAAATGACAAGTACATATGAAACTACCAATCTATGTCAATGTATGCATAATCAATAAAAGATCTTATAAATCTTAATTCAATCAGAAATTTAAGGATTAATTTACGCTTTCTCCTTATCTAACATTGTGCCTCCATAGTCTGGAGAGCGTTGCACCTCACTCGCACTAGGTGTTTCCTACAAGTAGAGAATAAGATAAAAATATAAGTTAATATATAATTTCATTACTGACAATTCAAATGACAAGCAAGTATACAGTAAAAAAATGTAAATGAGTGAGTGTGAAAATACATACTGTGTGCATGTCGAGGCCAAATGAAATGGCCCTAAGGGTGCTATTAGTCACCTATGTGAGCTCCTCCTTAGACATTAACTGTTAAATAGACCATGTAAATAAATATTAGTACTTGATACTATCTCTTATTAATATTCATTTAAAAAAAAATGCAAGTTATGAATTTACACCTTAAATGTTACCTGTGTAACTATTCCAATGTCCACCTCTCTAGCAGGAGAGGACTCTGTAGGGTGTGCTCCACGCCCCTGTGTGTGATCTGCTATAATCTCCACATCCTGGATGTCATAATCAGAAGTTTCTAATGGATGCTTAGCGGGCTGTACAATAGGACCCAAGCATATCTACTGGCACATATTGCAAATATGTGGCACACAAATATGTGGACCCGAGGATGATGATGCAGTAGCATTGGATCCATTGCCAACATCACCAGAATGTGGCTGAGCTACTAAAGAAGCATGGGAAACCAAAAGACCACTCAAAGAGTGAATGGCCTGGATAGTCTATGTGGTTGCATCCTCCATAATATCTAGATGTTGTACTGGAGGTGGCGAAGGAAGGGGAGGAAGGGGAACATGTGGGCACTTGACTACTCTAACTACCCCTGGCCTATCCTGGGGCATACCTCCACCAACGCCCTGGAAGGGTTTAATCTCAAAGTAATTGACATGATGCCCTAACAAAAACTTAGCGTATAATCTTTTAATAAAGTAAAAAGGTACATCAAGATTATTGTTGGGTGGTTTATCAAAAACCATACACCAACGATCCCAAAAGTTATCTACTATGCCCCTATGCGTGCACCATTTTATAGAAAGTTTTGGTTTGTTAATATTAATTGGAAAACCAGTGCAGGGGCTAATAAATAAAGAGGCTATTTGGGCTTTTGTTATTTGGAGATTTTTCACATCATCATAAGACAATCCACATGCATAATATTCCCTCATGGTTTCTCGCCACGAATGAAAGGCATTATGTTGGGTGGAGAGGGTTTCTACATTTGTAATTATTTATGTCAATGTGGTTGACATACAGGATAATCAAGGGATTTTCTTATAAACATCACAAATGCCCCTCAATTGCTCCAATTTTTCACCAATAAGTCTTCAATTGATGGCTGCAGAGGTGGTGGAGCATTTGGCATTTCTGCATTGTGGTTCTCAGCTGGTGGATTTTCATTCTCAATTGGTGGAATTTGTGCATTCTCATTCTTAGCAGCCATAATTCCTGATTAAAGTTAAAAAAAAATTAATCTAATTAAAATTAGACAATATAAATGAAAATATTATAAAAATACCCTAGTTTTAAAAAAAAATCCAAAAAAAACCCTACTTTTTAACAAAAATCTATAAAATTCTCTAATTTTAATACAAATACATAAACAACACTATTTTTAAATCAAAATCCATAAAAAATTTCATTTTAATCAAAATCCATTAAAAAATTCATTTTAATCAAAATCCATTAAAAACATTCATTTTTAATCAAAATCCATTCTAAACTCAATTTAAAAAAAAAATTCAATCAGAAACCCTATTTTGAAAAAAAATTCATCAAAAACTAATCAAAATTATACAAATCTCATTCAAAATTCAATCAAAGCAAAGAAAAATCTAAATTCTAACCTTTTCAAATCAGATATTGGCGAAATTGGATATCCGTTGTGTGAAGAACCTCCTAACTGTGCGCCCGCGGGTTGTTTGACTGTGAAATGATTTTGACAGCCCAAAAATTGTTTATATATATTTTTTTCAAATTGGATATCCAATCCAAATTGGATATCCAATCCAAATCGGATATCCGATTTGGAAATCTAGGTTTGTTAATTTCTTTGGAGGTGTGTACTGACACCCAAGCCACCAAAAATTCAACTCGACATTTTTGCATTTTTGGGTCGATGAAAGACGTGATTTTTTCCTCATTGCCACTTTTTGGCCCATCATGATCCTGCACATACCCAGATAATGCATAGGAAAACTATTAAATGCCTAGATGACTAAAAGTAAATAACATGAGACACGGCCCCATTATAACTAACTTCTAGAAATGACAACTAGGATAACTTAACTCCTAAGTAAACTTATTAATGTGAATAGGTCCTCACTAATGAATAGTTAGGAAATAAACCCATTCACACCAACAATTTGAAATTCCTAATGAAACATCCATATGGTAAGGACCTAAAAATAGTGATGATGGTCTTAGGTGTTGATTTTATCAAGGCCTTTGAGTGTTATAGGGTGAATACTGACATGACTTCATGTTTTGTGTCCTCCCTACTCGACCTTGGCAAGACAAAATAAATGAAGGAATTGGCCTCTTTATTTTTTAAAGACATAATCTTCAAGGTTTGAATGAATCCTTGCTTTGGTAAGGCTTGGTGTTGGTGTCCCACAACAACGATCTTCACAGTATGGGTGAGTGGCATCTGGTAGTGTTGCTTGGCTTTCTTTCCTTAGTAACTTTTGTACAATTTCATTGGCGCAACATAGAGCCACAACACGCATGGGTTGTGTTTTTCTCAAACAAGTTAACAATTTGGAATGAATGATCGACTTCCAATGGATTCTCGATTTTGATGCCTCCCCTAGTGTTGTATGAGTGCTAGGTCTACCCATTCCCCTACTCAATATGGTATTCTGGTGTTCTCAATTACTTTTTTTTCCTCGGCTTTGGTTTGGCCTCTCTACTTTTAAGCATGCTTCTAGGGACAAGTTGTTTGGTTTTGGTCCCCTCATAAGCTATAATATGTAAGCTCAGATGACATCTTCATTCCCCTATGTATTTTCACTTATATTAATATAATAGTTCAAGATTTTCACCTTTTGTAAAAAATAAAATTAAAAAAAATACAAATATAAAATAACTAAAAAATACATATTTTATTAGTTTACATCATTTAAAAATTCAAAAAATATGTCTTTTTAGTGATTTAAGTTTAAAATTTGGATCAATGTTGGTTTTTTCCTTTATAAAAGTGTGACATGGCTTTGTACTTTACCAAAAAATTACAAGAGTATTCATGGTGGCAAGATTAGGATTTAATTGAATACTTTAGCGAATAGGGTTGAAGGATTTTAGGAGCTTCTTAAAAATTCATAGATAAAAATAATATCATGAAAAACAAGTGTCACATGGTGGCAAGTGCTTTCCTTTTTAGTATTATAATAGAAGTATTGATTAACATAGTTCGTGTTCAATCTTTCTTTATTATTAGTAGTGGAGGTTCTTTGCATTTAGATTGTTAAAAATATTAGAATAAGGAATAGCTAAAATTATGTTTCTATTTGGTATTAAGTATTTTAAGTTGCATTTATAAAAAATAATATGAAGTTGTATTGCATTTTTAATAAATTGAAATAAATTTAATACTATGAGTATCTCAATTATCATTTAAAAAAAAATATTATTGTGTTGTAATTTCAATAACTAAGTATGGTTGTTTCCATAACATATTGAATTAGTTTATTATTATATATATAAATGAATAATAGAAGTATTGAATGAAATACTCTAGATTTTGTTTGTTTCTATCTATGTAGATGATACAGATTAGAATAAATATTAAGTACATTTATGTTGTTATTTGTTAGTGGTGAGTACTTTCCTTTGAGACATTAGTTTAAAATTTGTCCTCTTGATCACTTAAAAAGAGTAACAAATTACATGTACGAATATAATGATGCATAAATATTATTCTAAATAGATCAATATTATTATATTTTTGAAAGGTTTTCTTTATTGAGAGACTGTGAATCATCAAATCTTAGAAATTTTAATTCTCAATGCCATAATTCCATAATTCATGACCAATCTAACTATCTTGAAGATAATTCAAGATAAAATTAATGGTGGTCATTAGAGCTAATATTATTTTTTATATAAGAGGTGTAAGGTTTAGTTTCACAAACATACATGTCAAATTTTTAGTCATGGAAATGAATTATAGTAGTAAAAAGTAATTTTCTTAGTGAAAAAGTATTTAATAAATTATCTAATGACATGTTACACAAAAAAATCAATATAAAACTTAGAAATAAACACTTCTTGTAAATCCTAATTCATTATCCTAAATTAAATTTATATTTATTATAATTTAATTGCTTTACCTATATTTTATGGAATTTTTTTTATTTCTTTACAATTCTTAAATATATAAAAATAAAAGTTAAGTATTAAATTTTTATATCTATTATTTTAATTCAAGTGGTATTATAAGTCTCATATCATCATAATTTAATGTAATTTTTAAATGAAAATAAAAATAAAATCATCTAAAAACTATTCTATTTCTTCATTAAAAATATGTAATAATAAAATAATTTAGCAAAATATGGAAATGACCATACTTAGTTATTGACAATACAACACACCAATAGTTAAAATAAAATAGTAATTGATATTCTTGTATTAAATTTATTTTCATTTATTGAAAATGAAATACAACTTCAAATTAGGGGAGAGGGGCTTATAGTGGAGCACCCTAACTTCGCATTTCTCAAAATTCTATGTGGAAATTTCAAATCACTCCCAATTTTGTACAACAATTTATTTGGAAACTTATGTGCTTCTATATTTCGTTGTAGGGACACATCATCAAATATGATGCCACATCAACATACTTTTTGTTGAGGTATCCAAAAAGGCCCAAAAAAAAGTGAGACCAATAGTGGTGCACTAAGTCATGTTTTATTGGTGTGCTGATGTGGCATCACATGATTTTTCAGCTTGTGTACTTAATGGATAAAAAATGTTTTACAATTGGATATTAAGGTGCTCCACTATAAGACCCATTGAGGACTACTTCTATCCCTAGTATTGGACCCTGCTCCATTATGGGCCCCTCTCCCCTATTTTTTCTAGATACTAATTAAAATATTTAATACCAAATAGAAAAATAATTTTAGCTATTTCTTATTCTAATATTTTCTACTAAATGCATGGAAAGAAGCTACAATTCAATTGAGGGTGTTGAGATGTTAAGGAATATCTATGACAAGATCTCAATACTAACTTCTAATTTGTTATCAAATACAATTATTAATAACTAGTTAAGCAATACTTATTACAATATTATTACTTAACAACAAATACTAATAATAATTGTACATAATGAAAAAATGACAACATAATATATTAAAAAAAAAAAAAAATTATCCTAAGAAATAAACATGAAAGTCAGCAGTTTAACAAAATACAATATTACTAAAAATTCTAATTTTAATTTCATTCATATGTAAGCATTGAAATAATAACACACAAACAATCACATCTTATTCATATCTAACAGTAATACTTTTGATAAGTAGGAGGTATTTTCCATAGCGCGTCAAATTATGATATTGCTATTAGAATTCAACTGTTCCGAAACAAACTCATTAAAATATGTGTCATGAGTAATACTTCTATTAAGTAAAAATTAACTTTAATTATTTATTGAACATTTAATATTTAAAATAACTGTAGTAGATAATCTAAAATTCTAGATTTTGATATAAAATGTTTGACACAGACATCTAACTTCACTTTCTGGAACGAAAGCATTCCTCAAATTTCCAATGTTAAAAAATTATTGTTGAATATTGAGGTTGCTGCAAAGACGTTCATAATACAATAACTTATCAATTTTAATGATTTGACTTGAATTTCTGTCTTACCATATATAAATTGTTTGAATTGAGCATCTTAACTTCACTTCCTGTCATTTCCAATCTTAAAGCATAATTATCACAACTTCAACAACTTAATACAGTTCATAATACAACAACAACAATTTAATTTGACTTTCAATTTTCCATTTCTTCACGTATCCAAATTCTTAAAATAATTAAGTAGTCCCGTCCTGTTAAACGTTCAGTGACATGGCTAAATCTTTCTTGTTGCAGGAGGTTGGTCACGAGGTCTAGTCTCCCCCACCCCCGTGGTACCAGAGGGCGTGTCGCGCCAGCGCTGTCGGTCACGTTAAAAAGTTTACCAGGCGCACTACAGTTTATAGGGGGTCGTGTTACCTGATTCCTGTAGTCTAAAAAAAAATAAAAAATGTTCAGTGACAAAAATCCTTTAAAAGATTTTAACCAGTAAGTCTAACATTTGAATCTGTCACCATCACATTCAACAAAGTCTACCTATAACCGCTCACATCTACACACAATCCAACTATGAAGTTATTTTGATGTACATTCCCAGTCACGTTCATGACTGATAAGCATTCATGTTTCCTTGGTTATTACTAAACCTACCATTCATTACTATACTACATAAACATCACATCCATTAAATTTCATAGGCTACCGCATCTATGCTCAATGCAAAGAAAGATGTGTACGTAATGTGTCAGGGACAAAGTCTGAATCTAGCTCTATAAATAAATGAAAGATTTTAATGATGTCCACGAAACTAAACAGTCTATGGGAACGGGACAAATAGACTTAATTTGTCTAAGATCTAATAAAGGAAGTGGCTATCAAGCACACTGGTATATGTATGTCAATATTTCAACGTGCATAACTTCAACTTTCGTTATATATAGAAACATAACATCGAAGTGTGAAGATTCATGTAAAGTTAATCTAGGAGTAAAGTGTAGAATAAGGTATGTGAAAGGAAAAGACGATCTCAAAAAACTTTCCAAGAATTAGTATGAATCTTCAGTATCTTATGTTTCTTTAAATAAGTTAGATTTCAACAACTTGATACAAGCACATACTACTATTCCTTAAAGTGGAAACAAACAGTTTAATTTTCATCACATTAACCCTTAGAAGAAATATATTGTAATTTGTAGATTGAAAAAAATGTGAATTAAAATTTCAAGAATGAGAAAGAAGAAGAATAGAAGAAATATAAATAGAAAAGAAAGAACAACGATATACGTGGGGAAAATATTTTTGGATAAAAAACCCCACTCTAAAGTATCGAACCAATGTATTAATCTGCAACAAAAAGATTACAATACACTTGCAGGCTCACAATCTTAATATGGAGATTACATATTTTCTCTTTTGGAGGAAATATGATAACATAACCCAACAATGAAAAATTCTCCTCTCTGACAACTCCTCAAGCAAGCTCATATTTTATAGAGAAAAATTTGCACTTGCCAAAATATAACTACACCTCCAAAAAGCTCACATTTCATGTAAACTCAACATGAAATACAATTTCCTTCATGCATAACTCCACTTATAAAAACAACTTTCTATTTCTAACTCTTTTTTGAGTTATCTTCAACAAATAAAGCTCATAACACTAACTCATTTGAATGCAAAATCCGATGAATTTTTTTGACGAAATATGTATAATTTGATGTATCGTCTGGTGCTTGTAAAATTTGATGTGTAATTTTCAAATTTTTGAAAGTTTATCCCCAACGTTCGTCGAAATTTCGATGAACCTAGGTTTTGTCGAAATTTCAACTATCAGTTTCGTCAAAATTTTGACAAACATGAAAAATAAGAAAAAAATAAAATTGTGGCCGACATAAAGAAAAGTGATTTCATTGATTTATTGCGACAGTGTTTTGCTCTACTTGAGATAGTTTGTGGAGAACTAAGGACGATTTTCTTGGGAAAAATCAGAAAAAATTCAAGAAGATATCGCCAGGTTGAGGGTAGTCATTATATTTTTGTAGAATTCAGTTGTGAAGTCAGATTTGTAGTTCCAGGTTTGAAAATCATATTTTAAAGCAACATCTCATCAGATTTCATTTTTAGAGGTTTAAGGTTTTGAGAATTTCATGTCCAGATTTTGTTGTGTGGAATCACCATAAGATTACAACCAAGGAACAAATTCTTGTGACTGTAATTATGTGATCCATAACTCTATTGGTCATGTGGCACAGTTGTGCTATAAAAAATACAGGATGCATTCATGTGTGGGCCAAGTTTAATGTGGCTATGTTGTGATAGAAATGGAGGCACTCATATAATGTAGTTAATTCAGGTTGTATAATGTAGGTGTCAATCATCATTGGGTGCATTCAGGTTGTCTCAAGTTTAACAGGTTACGATGTAATTATAGCATGATCCAAGAGTGATTACCTCTTGTTGCAATAAAGAGCCTATAACTCTGGTTGATATGTAGAGTGGTTGTGTTATATCAATTATGTAGTGTATTCAAGCACAACCCATGTTTAATGGGCTATTCTAGAGAGTGATCAAGATTTTCTAAACCTTATGAATGTTACTTTAAAGTGTATAGCTTAAACTACAAACCAAGTTTGTTACATACTTGAATGCAATCTTGGGTTACCACAAACTATAATAATGTGATATGCTAATAACTATTATGGAAAATATTAAAGCAAGACCCATGCTATATAGGATACATTTTCCTGATCAGGTTTACATACCTTAATGATCAAACACAAGCTTCCCACACACTCTAGGATACAATCCAAGATCATACCACAAATTTTTCAAGACAACTAATTTTCTGACCCAATATTTAAGGTTGTTTTTTAATACCAACATAAGCATTGGTAAGAGCATGATTAGGGTACAAACCCTAGGCCTTCATAGAAACATAAACAATAACTCTAGCGGATTAGTGAGGTTGCAATACCAGAAAGATTGAGACATTGTAGCTAATAACAAAATCTTGCAATCTAAAGATTGTAGCCAATAACAAGCACACTATGTAGCTTAGTGACATTTATAAATGCAATCTACGGTAAGAAGAATGACAGTCACTTGAGATGTGACAGTCAAAAAGAGGCTAAGCAGTGACAAGATAATAAAGCTCAAACCTTGTATAGTAAAGTGGAGATTTTAACAGTCAATTTCCTTACCCCTTTGCTGACCTTAAAGGTTTTTGAAATGCTTTTGGTAGTGTTAGACAAGGAAAATGCAATCAGGGAATGACTGTCCAAATGAAGTAACAGTGGTAATCATAGGTTCAATGTTTCTTCTTAGCCATTAATGTATAATGGAGGTAGTGGATTGCATGTTTGAGCAATGTTTTGAGACTCATTAAAGATGAGAGAATAGTGAATAATACCTTGTGGGTTGTGAAGTAGTGTCAATAAGGTTGACGGATCTTAAGATCTACACTACCATGAAACAATGAGTCCCCTGTAGTAAGTAGGCAGTCTATAGGGCATAGTTTGATTTTATAGAAGGATGCTCATGAAAGGAATCTTCAAGTGATAGTGAGTGAGCTGTTTGAGATTGCAGCTAAGGGTGCAATACCGATCTTAAAGTTAACCAGCGGTAAGTAATGCAAGAAAATCAAATAGAGTACACAACAAACAATTCATATGTATCTTGCATAATGCCTTGAGTTTGAAGACAAAAATTATCATTGTATCTTGATGAAAGTGGTGACCTTAATAGTCAATCATTGGCAGCCATGATTTTAAAACATGCCATTGTGCTTATGGAGGAAACATTTTAAGGTAGTGAGTGGTGGTTTGGAACAATGGCAGGTATGAAGGACTTGCTTTATATGCATACTATGCAGTCTAGCTTAAGACAACGTTCTTAGAAGAGATTGAAGGTGGATTATGGAACTCAAGGGTTACCATGAAAAAGATTAAAGCAAAGACTGAGATCTATTTAAAAGCCACGGTCATGAAGATATTAAAGATGTCACATGCAAAAACCTAGTAGCTGGAGTAATGAATACAGTGCCAAAGAGGATAGTGTGCAGGGGCAGATTTAGGAGATCTCCACATTATCTAATTACAGGGAAATACATCATTTATTTATTTTTTTAATTAAAAGAAATCATTCTAAAGCCTATATAGGATACATTGATACTTCAAAATCCTCTAAAGGAATTTGAGATTATGCAAATATATGTCAAGTAAAATGCCTAGATTACCAAATGGTAAGACAATGTAGATTTGTTGGCGAGGCGGGAATGAGATCAAACAGCAATGAATCTTATTGCGCTCCTTTCACACACATCTCCTCCACCGTTCTCTATCATTCTTTACTAAAGAAACTGCACTCATTTTGGCGGTCTATGTTTTGAAATAATGTTTTGACGAAGGTTTTAGAGTATGTTTATTAAAATGAAAAACTCCATTTTGGTGGGCTACACCTAAAAATAAGATTTTGACAAATTTTTTAGGGTATGTTTATTAAAGTTTTAGAGTATTCTGGCGGGCTATATTCTTGATTCCTTAAATGATTTATACAAATGGATTGTGACTAAATAAATGACTAACTATTTAGTCATTTTTATTTGTGTGACTAAATAATTTTTAATCAGCGACCAAACTAGTAATTTATTTACTCATTTATATTTGGTTGCAAAACATGGTGAGAATTTAGTCATTTTTAGTTGTTGTGGCTAAAAGTTTTAGTCACCTAGTCATTTATTTTCCAAATTCTACTAGTGTGTGCTTCCTTGTGCAATTAGGGCTCTCTCAATGTTGAGGGCCCTAGGGATAAGCTCGTCATAAGAAGTGACACATTACATCTTTAACTAAAATGATAAATCCGTATTGACATTAGCAATGATGATTCCGACTCATTGCTCCTTAGGAATGGGTCACTTGCTCTTACTAGCTCTATACCTCCATTGTTGTAGGAAGTTTGAATCAAGTTCAATATTCTGATTTTAGGAGTCTAAGCATTTGGAAATCATAGAAAAGTCGAATTTAATAAGTTTTGGAATTAGCATTTTAAAAGTGTTTTTGGGGTCATTAACCGGACTATCTTCTCTTTTGCAAGGGTGAAGTTTGCATGCACCAAATTTTTGGTGTAAAATATATCATAATTATTAGATTTTGTTACCTATCTATGAATAAAAATTATTGGAATTAATGAGTTTGATATTTTTTTGAAGATCTAAATAGTCAAGCTTGGTAAAGAAAAATCATGTCGAGATAATAGTAGTCAAAAAAAAATGAAGAACCTTGACGGGTGTGGGCTAGATTGAAAAGAAAGGGTGATGGGAAATGTTATTGTCCTTGCAATAATTGCAAGGGATTAAAGATGAGATGACTTTTAATCACAACAGTTGAGAAACAATGTAGGCAACATGGTCACGTTAAAGGGGGGCATGATTATTGTCCATTAGTAAGTTGTTCATTATATGTGTTTATATTGATTGAATTTGTAAATGTTTATATCGTTTTAACATTATATATATATATATATATATATATATATATAATCACTTGATCATGATCATGGTTTATTTGTGTCTATTATTATTATAAAGGTGGGGCGCCCTAGGGTAGATGATATGGATTATCACGACCCGAAGAATGTGGTTTTGCAAGCGGGAAAACATGGAGCTATGAATATCGAAGATGAAGTGAATGATCCTATGGAAGAAGATGATCATGCACCAGAAAACACAGTTGAAGATGATGGTAAAAGTACATTCATCCATGACACATTTAGTGGCAGAGCTGATCATGATGATCGAGATGACTTTGATGATGTTCATGATTTACCTGTACTTGAGAAGGCATACGAGCCCCTTTATGAAGGCTCCCAAACAACTCTTCTCTCTATTATATTGTTGTTGTTGAACTTGAAGGTTATGAATGGTTTATCAAACATAGCAATCTCAAGGATGTTAAGGTATGTCATATATGTCATCTTTTTCATCTATTTTATTTTTTGTTAGTTCATCTTTATTAAATAAAGGATAAATGTACCGGTAATATTCTTTATATTAACAAATTATTTTTGTTGTAGATTGGTAGGTGAATTTTTGTTACCACCAACAATATTTTACCTTGCTCATACCGATATTTATCTGTCTTTATGAAAGATATTGGAATGGAGTATCAAGCAATAGATGTGTGTCCCAATGGTCATATTATATATCATAAACAACATGAATTTGCAATAGAATACCCATAATGTCATACCAGTAGATATCGAACAGATCAACTAACAAAAGGTGTCTCTAGGTTCTTCCATTATATTTCCCATTATTCCACGTATACAGATTATTTAGGTGCAAAAGCTTAGCACAATTGATGGATTACCATGCATGGAATAGAAGTGGAGATGGCATTCTTTGAATGCCTATGGATGGTTCTGCATTTAGGGACATGGAGGAAAAATGGCCACACTTTAAGAAGAACCTTGTAATCTCAAGCTTTCATTGGGAGGCGGGCCGGTGTCCAATCCATTTGGAGAAGATAGAATCTATTTACTCGGTGTGGCCTATTTTTGTTATCAACAATAACATTCCTTCATGGATGTCAATAAAGGGGGAGCACATAATGTTGGCAATGATTGTTCCAGGTATTTGTTTACATCAATTTTCTTTAACGTAGTAGCATCTCATTTGTCTTATTTGTTGCATAATGACTTATATTTTTTTCATTCAATAGTCATGTACATTAATTTATATATATTGCATTAAAATGGTTATAATAATTATGTAATGTTTATGTTCATTCAACTAGGTAAGTACCAAGTTAAAGATATGAATGTATATATCGAGCCTCTTATTGACGCGTTACCAAAGTTATGGAATGGCGTCACTATGTCTGGCGTCTCTAGACCAA
>VDFB02217362.1:0-10358 GCA_007258455.2 Sequoia sempervirens
AGAACGATCCAAAAACCCAAAATTTGGATATAGCAGCTTCTAACAACCATGATCAACATATCTAAACCACACTAACATAGGGGAAAATCCCAGAGAAAAACCTGGAGCAAACACTGAACACTTGCAACTTCTCTTCATTACAATTTTCTCAATATCCACAACATATACAACCAATAACTAGCATCTATGACATCAATGACAACAACAACCAGTTGATAACTAGTTAACCAGTTGACATCAATGACAAAATCTTCATTCTCACAACAATCTCCCCCTTTGTCATTAATGACAACACATGATGTGAAAAACCATCAAAGACAACACAACAACTCTGAACATAGTTTCTCATGATTTTACTTTCTTCCCCTTAGTAGATAAATTTTTTCACATGATACTCTTCTCCCCCTTTGACATCAATGGAAAAGGAAAAAGATATTTTTGCTTATTTCCCCTCTGAAATTAAGAATAATACTAGTACAAAATACTCCCCAACACAGAAGATACTACCTACTCCCCCTGTGAGGAAGCCTCCACACATCATTCAAAAAGAAGGATAAATCCATAGACCCACCAGACTGATGCATCTCCATATGCATCTAGTTCAAGAAAAGAGGGACAATAACCCTTAACTTCTCACAGAGATACTCAAAATTATCTTTAGGAAGAGCCTTTGTAAATATATCAACAATTTGATCTTTCATCGACACATACTCAAGCTTTACTTCATTCTCCACAACCTTCTCTCTCAAAAAGTGATACCTGATAGATATATGATTTGTCCTTGAGTGCATCACTGGATTCTTTGAAATGTAAATTGCACTTGTATTATCGTAGAAGATAGAAACGGGATCAACATTCATTACTATGATATCTTTCAATGTTTGTTTCATCCATAAAACTTGTGTACAATAAGATGCTATAGAAACATACTCAGCTTCAATAGGAGATAAAAAAAACTAAATCTTGTTTTTTACTCAACCATGACATCAATCTACAACCAAGAAAGAATGCACCATCAAATGCACTTTCTTTTTCATCAACACAACTTGCCCAATTTGCATCTATATAAGGACTAAGTGTAAAGTCAGTATCCCTAGGATACCGCAAGCCATAATCTAGAGTGTCATTAAAATATCTGAATATCCTCTTAACAACAACATGTGTTTCTTTAGGATCTTCTTGAAATCTAGCCAAAAGAAAAACTACATGCATGGTATTCAATCTAGTAGCAGTTAAATATTCAACAGTCCTTCAATCATAGATCTATATTTTCCATGATCAGCCTTAGGTGAATCATCATCTTTGCTCAATTTGTAGCCAGTCACCATAGGAGTGCATATTGGTTTGAAACCATCCATCTCAATCTTCTTCAACATCTCTTTTACATATTTTGACTGTGAAGTAAAAATCTCTTTTTATGTTTGATTAATTTGCAGCCAAAGAAAGAAATTCATCTCACCAAACATAGAAATCTCAAATTCTTTTTGCATTTCTTCAGCAAACATCTTTCACATTGTTTCATTGCCTCCAAAGATAATGTCATCAACATATACAACTACTATCAAGATCTTGTCATTTTCAATTTTAAAATGCAGATTACTATCTACCATACCTTTATTGAAACCTTGCTGAATCAAATATCTATCCAATCTTGCATACCGAGCTCTAGGAGCTTGCTTTAATCCATATAAAGCTTTCTTCAATCTGTAGACCATATATGGTTGATTTGACAACTGAAATTATTCCGATTGTTCCATGTACACTTCTTCCAATTCACCATTAAAAACTGTAGGCATAACATCCATTTGGAAAACTTTAAAATCTTTATGATAGGAAAATGCTAAAAACATTCTGATAGCTTCCATCCTAGCCACCGAAGCAAAAGTTTCCTGAAAATCTATACCTTCCACTTGTGAGTAGCCCTTACACACAAGTCTTGCCTTATTTCTGATCACTTCTCCATTCTCATTCAACTTGTTTCTAAATACCCATTTTGATCCAATTATGTTTTTTTTTGCCAGTCTAGGGACCAAATCCCAAGTTTGATTCTTCTCAATCTCATAAGTTCTTCTTTCATGGCTTTCATCCAATGTTCATCATTACATGCTTCACTTATTGTCGTCGGTTCTACTTCAAAAAGTAGACATAAGTTTATCTCACTAGCAACAACAACTCTACCTCTTGTCAAAAACCCCCTCCTCTTGTCTCCAATGATCTAATCTTTTGAGTGGTTCTCTTGCACATACTTAGGTGTTTTTGGGGACACCACCAGAGCTTCCTTTTCTTCATTCTTCTTTTCTTGTTCTTCAACAACTTCTTCAATTTTTATGCAATTAGGTTCATTAGATACATATCCATCAACTTCAATTGAATTCTTCACTACTTCATCAACCTTGACATTTGTGCTTTCTACAATCTTTCTCAGCCTTTTGTTGAAACATCTATAAGCTTTACTTTTAGTAGAGTATCCAAGAAAGATACCTTCATCACATCTAGCATCAAACTTCCCTAAAGTTTCTTCATCCCTTTTGATATAAAATTTGCTTCCAAATACCTTGAAATATTTGACCGTAGGAATTCTTCCACACCATAGCTCATATAAAATCATAATATTTAGATGTAAAATATTTAATCAATGTGAAATAATACAAATATATAAATTCTAAATATTTGAATTTTATTTATTTTTATTGAATCAATGTGAAATGATACAAATATATCACATTGATTAAATAATATAAATTAAAAAAAATGACTTATTATAAAATAAATGACTGATTAAGAAGTAAAAACCTATAAAAGATCTCTAAAAATAGCTTTTGACTATTTTCAAAGAGGTATCATCAATTTTTATCAAACATACTCCTTGATGTTGCATCAACTAACAAATTGATTTTAGAGTTTCAAGAATTGCAATCTTGCAACTATAATAAAAATTTCCACTACTTGTTCTTGAGTGTTTACATACTTCAATACAACCTCTTTCTTCAATGTCATATCTTAAATAAAATGATATTTTATATCAAAATGCTTTCTTGTGCTAAGATAAACTGGATTCTTAGTCAATTTGATTGTGCTCATATTATCTTTCTTCCACATCATATCTTAAATAAAATGATACTTCAAATCAAAATGCTTAGGATTGCTTCCAACAAAGAATTTATTGCAAAGAGGACAACTATTAGTTATTGTCTTTAGTTCAAGAATTAATATCCTTGCACTCCTTGGTAGATTGTTTCAACTCAAGACTCACCATGCTTTTAGCCTGAAGTTGAAGCTAGAAGTGAGGATCACTTGTAACAGATTTCAACAAGTCAGTGGTTTGAGTGACTACAAATAGCATTTATGAGATCACAAGATAACTAATAAATACTCAGTTGGCTAAGGAGAATGCAAACAATGATAAAACTCACCGACTTGTTCTTTGATAGCTTGAAATGCTACAAAGGTATAAATATACGGTTGGCTAAGGAGGATGCAAACAATGATAGAACTCACTGACTTGTTCTTTGATAGCTTGAAATGCTACAAAGGAAACCTTTGTTTTAGCTTCCCTCTTACTCCTTGCTACACCACCATCATAGAAAAGCTCCCCAATTTGCACTATTGCAGTGAAAACTAGAGAATGTGAATGAGGGTTTTTCCCACCTACGTAAAAGAACAAGTCAGTGAGTTTTCGACCTACGATTGCTTTTTGCCAGTTGCAGTTGTATATGGAAACATGTTGGACAAAGCTTTTTTTTGAACGGGATTAACAACAAAACATATTTTGAGTGTTTGTAGTAGGTGGTTGGTTTTGGTAGGTCTATCAATATAAACGGTGATAATGATTTACCAATGAACTCTGCAGCCATGAATGAGTAAACATATGGGTAATAAGATAATGAAAATGACAATGCAAAGAGAAGATGGTGAGCACAGTAAAGGCTACTTCTGTAAAGAGAATTAATGGGTAGTAAGAGAATGAAAATGACAGTACTAAGAGGAGAGGGGTGAGCATAGAGAAAGCCACTCCTCTAAATAGAATTAATAGTACTTGTGAGTCGACTTCCATGCCACTGCACAAGAACCAAAATGACACCGCTTGTAAACCCATGTGAATGATGACCCCACTGTACATTTGTATAAAAATTAGGAACCTGCACCCTTTACATTTATTGCTGCTCCAGGTGAGGCTGATGTTACCGTTTCCACCGTTTCTTGCATTAATGGTGATGTTTCAGTATTAATGGTTGTTGGTCTCGGTTCAATGGACTGTTTAGTCTCGTGGACATCATTAAAATCTTTCATTCATTCAAACATTAATAGCGATGTAACAGTTTGCACCTCACCATCCCTCCTTGCTTGCTCTCACACACCGTCTCTATACCTTGCCTTGAGCCTTGAGTCTTCTACTAAGCAGGGCCTTCCTTGTGCTTTGCGTCCCACCAACTTGGTTTGTCCGTCCAATAAGGTGTGTCAACTTCTCCAGCCTTAACTTCTTAGCCCCCAAGCCTTCACCTCTCTTTTCGGGCTTCCCTCAACCTTACCCCCGTCCCCATGTTGTTGCTTTTAAGTCTAATTTCTGCTTAAAATTAAGCAGTTAGTTGTCCCCGACAAATTTTATTTATGGAATCTTTTCCTATTTTTGTGGAGCAACAACTGCTAAAAATTGAAAATATGCTGTGGAAAAATGAGGGGGCTGAAAAATAAGCAAGCTGCAAAAAAATGCCATGTGGCTCCACAAATTTCTTTGCCTCCTTTTTTAACATTTGTCTCTAATTTTTCCCACTAATTTTTCCCTCTACTTTTTATTTGCACAAGATATTATTACTAATGTTCATTTATTATACAATTAAAAATAAATAAAATAAATTAATTGCTTAATAATAAGCAGAAAAAATAAATAGAATGGGATCACCACCTCCACAAAATGCTCCTCAAAATGTTGAGCAGTGGCTGTTAGCCAAAATAAGCTATGCAGCCGCATGGGGACCTGCCTTTACCCCCCTCTCTCCCCCCTCCCTCCCCTCCATTCCCATTTTAGCTTGTCCGATCTCTCCCAACTCCAACCCCGATCCTGCGGCATGGCTATGTAGCATACAAAACCGTTGAGGGTACATCCGTGGGCCATCAGTACTTTGTCAAGAAAAATATGACGTGGGGAACATAAACAAAGATGAACTTGAATTCTATTCGTAAATTGTAAATAGCTTCTTTGATTTTTTAGTTGTAATGAATTTAAATGTATACCACTAAATTGACGTCTGCTCAATTTATTATAAGAAAATGGTAAATATCAAATCTTTACAATGAGAATATTATGAAATTTTATAAAAATGAAAGAACATAATAATAATAATAAAAAAATGCAAACAAACTCTAAGAAGGATTCATGCCTTTGACGATGGCTTCATATGGACGGAAGTGCGAAGAAGTGGCAGTGAGAGGGCTACGATCCCTTCCTTCACTTATCTTGGGTTCCTCCGGTTTGATTCACAATTAATTGGTTTTTATTGTGAATTGTTTTGGGTCTCATTTATACATTGATTTTATTTGTTTTCGTCGCCTTTCGATTCGTTCTGTAATGAGGTCGTTTTTTTTGGGCAAATGTAATTAGTATGCTGGAGATTCTCATCTCCATTCATACCCTCCCTCCGCCTTCTCTTTGGTTCGTCTCATTTGAAAAAAATTCTGCGGTGGTAGGGTTTTGTAAAATTTCAAGCAAACTCTGCCCATTTTCTCTTTCGTCATCGTTGACAGTATGACACACTTTGCGCAGAATCTTGAGGTGATTCACTTGCCATGGTTTAAGTGATTTTTATGGTTGGAATCTGTACAGGACCTAACCATTTTTTTTTGCTGTGTTTTATTTCATTCTAAAACTTGGGGAAACCTTGAATATATCCAATTAAATCTGACTCACAATAGAATATGGCTTCCCTGCTTTTTTTTAAATCAAATTAGAGGTTGTGAATATTTTAAAATTTTATATCTTGGCATTTGAAGTAGCGAGTGGGGCTAGCCGTAAGATTTATTCTGCAATTCAGAAAATTGGTAAGCGTTTTTTTGTGTGAATTCACAACTCACACTTCACAGAGCATGGAAACTGACTGTATGAGGCAGACAAGACAATAAAGCTTCTGCGATCAACGATAGGCAGTAGGCAGCTAACACAAATGCTTGAAAGTAGTGTTTTCCTGTAAATGAAGCACCTGCATGTATATATATGAATGAGGTTTTCTTATTTGCCTGTTTAGTTTCCTTTTTTCTTTCTCTGTAGGTGATTTGCTTGACATAGATTCGAGGTGCTCACCAACAGACATGAATTTTCCTTTTTATATGTGGTCTGAATGAAATCAATTCAAATCACTAAGTGCTGTTAACCCGCCTCATCCCTTCACTATATCGTCACTCTATCTGGACATCAAACGCAGCAAACCTACTATGTTATTTGTTACTTCTTTGTTGAATGGTTTTAGATTTTATAACTTTATAGTAGATCTTCTGTGAGAATTAAGCAGGATAGTGTTCATCACTCCCTTCACTAGAAACACCATCAAAGATCCAATATTCCACCTCCTTATCTATCACACTGACAGTCGGTTTCTGCAAGGACTTGTTCAATTAAAGCCTTTATGAATGCTAACCATATTACTAGTCCTTTTCAGCCTTCCTAACCACCAACATCTTCAACCCAAAGGCATTCTTTAGTCTTCTACCAAACACTGCACCTACATATGAAGAATCCCTCTTCTTTAGCAGCACCAGCTGCCCTAGTTGAGTCTCTATACAAAAAAATCAACTAGAAGCTGAAAACACAAAGGATAAATGCTAGGGGTCTGAGGAGGGATGGGAATATGATAACACAATACACAAGTATTAATAAAGAAGAGATGATGATCAAAAGATGGCAATTTGACAAGACCCATCACTGCCCTTGAGCTATGAACATTCTGCCTCACATTATTTACCAATGCAATGCCCCTTTGAGCACATACTAATTACCAACGATATATGGGATTGACTTGCATTAGCTAACAAATCGACCACTATATTTATCTTTCTAAAACAATGCTTCAAACTAAAGAAGGTCATTAACCTCCTTGACAATGCTCTCTCAAGTTTTCATACAGTTTGGGCCCTTTTCTGTTGCATTACTTATCAGCTTCAAATATCTCTCCACTTGTGAATGCTAGTGTTCTTGAGAGAGAACAAGCTTTAAGCCCTCTACTAGGCCAATGGCCTCTGCCTCATTTTTTGAACCAGAAATTAGTTGACAAACATTCAGATACAATTGGCCTACTAAGAGCATTAAAATGCAGTTTTGTTGCAAGATCAAAAACGCCATAAGGGTTTATCAAAGTGTGTTATTCTTAAATATTCAGAGTCCTCTCGAATAGTTTTGCAATTTAAAAAAGAAGGCACCTAATTTTGAGTCCCATACAAAAGTTATGACCTCTGCAAATTGCAGGACCAGGTATCAGTGACGGGTTGGGTCATCGCTAGATTCGTCTTAGAGGTTCAACTGCTGTAAAACTTGCCCTTGATGAAACAAAGCACAGGTGAGGGGTTTTTATGTTATCAGATACAATCCCTTACATAACAAAATAAAAGATCTGAGAAGTTAAAGAGTTCTTCAAATGGGAAACATTACTCGGCCTCTCGGTCAATTCATTTACCTTTCCTCTACTATAAGTATGCACACTGGGATATGTTTTGGGAATATAGCTGAAGAAGAAGAGCTTTGTGAGGGTTGAGAGAGCCAGAGTAGCTCAAATTAGAAGATTTCTGAATGTAATCCATCTTAGATATTGTGGTTGCAATTTATTGCAATGGATTCTTGAAATAACTAGTTATTAGACTATGTCTGATCATGGAGTTCACTAGGTGCAAGTGACAGGGTGTTTAGAAGATGTTCTAGGAGCCCTTGTGAAGGGAACACGCTTGTACAACTGGTTTTGATATTGGATTCTTGCTGGAGTTTTCTTCCCACATTGGCTTTCTCCAGGGCAAATCACTTTTATCGATATCCCTTCCATGTGATATTGTTTTTTTCATTTGTTTATGCTATTCACTTGCAAGGTCACTAACAATCATTAACACAAGTGGATAAGAAGCAGATGTATTTAAGGATGATCAGCCATTCACAAGCATAGTTCTCGTTCCTCTTTCACAGCTATCCGTTGCAAATAACCCCACATAAACCATATTGTTTTGTGCACTCTGGTTTTGTGGATTGTTTAAGCACTCGCATGTACTACTATGTTTTGGAGTATGAGTTAAATGATGCAATTGATGTAAGCATGTAAGAAAGCATGTGAACGTTTGCATAAACATTGTGAGGTATTAGAAATCAGTCATGCTGTACTTACAACTTAGTTTGAAGCCTTTTAAAGTTGTTCAAATAAGCACCGAACTTGTGAGCAATAAGGCTTTGTAAAAAAATTAGCATTCATGAGACATTCAATTGAATATCCGTGAAGTTTAAAGATCATTATTTGTACCTTTGAGGATGAAAGTCAAAGGCGCCCCTTTAAATATTCCATTGTGATCCCAAAGAACACACCAGCCTCAGCCACCCCAGGATTCCTTTGTGATGCACCATCAAACTTCAACTTTGAAACCAATAAAGAGGGAGAACCATATTTCTATCTTTTTCGAAGCCTTGTTATGTATTGCCCCATCAACAGGAGTAAACCTGTTATTTGGTATCTGCCTAGTATTAATTTCACTGTTTCTATTAGTTTGTGAGGATCCACTTTAATATGCAATAAAATTATTTCTGTCAGCCCTACCTCTTATAAGAATAGCATTCCATCCCTACATACCAACAAATGGTTAGAGGTGTTTGCGTGTTTTGTGAGTCTCCTTGTCTTGTGATTATTAGCAAGATACACGAGATAAAGGTAATTAATAGTAATGACTACATGTATGTTAAAATGTGTTTAACTGTTACAATTGCTTCATGGATTGAAATGTTTATACTAGAATTGTAAATACATAACAAAACATTATAATATATAAAAACTGAATGCCACTAGAATGACAATCCAAGAACTTAAAATGCACAAAAAATCAGAACATGCATAAAAGTCCAAATAGAACATCATTAATTTATCTTTGAAAGAAGCTGGTCTTTCCAGATACTTTATAGCTTCTTTTAATTATTTTAAGATGTATTCTTTATAGTTATATCACATTCCTCCCCATGGTTACGTAGTGCTACTACCAAGCTAATATGTACGTAAACTAAACACTTATGTAAGAGAATGGGTTTTAAACGTTAAAGGACACTGCTCCCCTTGGCCTTTTTAGTAGCCATCTCTATCAGATGATGAAATTTATGAGTTGAAGATTTTGCATGAAGATAATTTCAGTTCCTATCAAATTAGTTAGCAAACACTCATCTTTTTTTTTTCAGATCAGGTTCCATCTACCTGTACTGTCGTAGAAGAGATCCCTATAGTTTCCTAATTCTTTATAGTGTGTTTACTCCCACAAGGTGAACAAAGATACAAGTTCATTCATTGAGTATATCACAGGTTCGAATCTCAAGAGTATAAGGTTGTAAACCTCACTGGATAATATATAAGATTAAGTTTTATTGAAAATAATGCTTGTGTGATTTCCCAAGGCTCGTTTCATATACCAACTTTGTGCTGTGCTTGGTGGTGACATAAAAACTTAACCTTTATTGCTTACTTTTGCTTGGGTTGGTGTTTGGCTATGAGGAGTTTTAGCCTTTGAGGTTGAGGAGGAACTAAAAATGGAATAATAGTCTCGGTGATGAGATTAAAGGTTGTGCTCCAATGGGGTCCAATCTTTGGTGCTTTGCCTTATTTTGGAAGGATTTTAATTGTGGGAAAATAGAAAACGAAGGGTTTTGATTGTTGCGGCAAAAATATCAAAGGATTGTGCATGTATTGGTCAAGGAGTGAAGGATTTTGCTTGTTTTGGTATAGAACGAAATTGTTTAATCTAACGTGTGCAAATAAAAAATGGTGTTATTTGATGTTTTTCTTTGTTAGTTTCTAATGTCTTGCTCAAATGCATTAACTTAGAATATCCAAGCTTTGCTTTTATTTAAAGGGCTAGTGGTCAAACCATATTTATTTGGAAATAAAATAAACATTCTTTTACTAATTTTTCCTCCACACGATTCAAGACGAAAAACTCTCCTTTGTGTAGTACATTTCTTGCATTTACACCCTTACCTTGAAGTTTTTGTATGGACTATTGCTTGAGTCTTAAGAAATTACTGCCCTTAGCCTTGTTTTCTTTCTATTCAGCATTTGCAAAGTTGTAGGAGCCCAATTCAGGTTGTCAAGGCCATCCATACAAATTTATGCAGCTATCAAGAGATTCTTCTTAGTATT
>VDFB02217363.1:0-10848 GCA_007258455.2 Sequoia sempervirens
TAGATTGACCACGGGTTGACTTTGTCTTTAATGCGCTGTGTAAATAGAGTGTCTTCAGAATCGCTATGATGAAGGGTCATTATAATACATAGTCAATTTGAGAATTGGATATCATGCGTGGAGGCGTGGATGGAGTGCGTTTAGGGATAAGAGATGGATTGGTTGACAATTTGGAATCTTTGACTCTCCAAACTTGGGAAGATGAGCAATGATGGATGGATACGGAAGTGCGCATGGAATTAGGACCAATTGCTTGATACACTTTGTACATTGCTTGAAAAGCCTGCTTTTGATTTTGCAGACATCTTTGATGGATACCTTTCCCTTTTTTATTTTTCCCCATAGTTTCTTTTACTAATGGAGTTTGATAGGGATAATCTTTCTTTGTATTCTTTGGTATTCATTTATATTTGATTTGTCCATTATGCTTCTCAGCTTCTTTTGCTTTGATAACATTCTTCATACTTTGATTCAGATATTTCTTTTGAAGTTGGTCCCAATTTGTGGATGGGGTGATGGGTGGATGAAGATTCATGGCGTGGCTGGTTGTAGTATTGACACTAGTTTCATCATAAGGATTCTTCGTGCTCCCTACGTTGACGTTTGCTTGAGACGAAGTTGCCCCCAGTATGGTGGAAGTAATGGTCTTCATGTTTTGATTCTACCTTTTCTGAAAGCTTAGAATGAATTCTCTGATAAATGACCACCGTAGGTGACGTTATTTCCATTTGCTGCTCTACTAACTTTGGAATATCCTGTTCTATCTGACTTGTTTCCTTGAGCGGATAATGTTGGATATCTTTATTCATGATGTCCTCAATCTGAATTCGGGATATATCTGATCCTGATGTTGATAACTCAGTTTGACTGTAGGAGTTGATAATCTGCTCTTTTTGTGTAACACAATCTTGTTCTAGCTGAAAATCATCGTGTAATCCATAGAAAGCATCATGGGTGGAAGCGGAGGAGTAAGTGCTATGTGGATGTGATCATCTTGTGTGGATAGGGAGAATATCATTAGATCGTGCTTGTGTGGAGATACGGTCTTGATCTTGATTAATTTTAGAGTTGCTTTCGACATGCTTTGGATCAAGTTCTTGACATGGGGCAGCTTCAAAGGATGGATTTCTTACAAAGGGCTTTTGGATGTCGACATTAGGCATGGTCAAGTTCAAGGTTCCTTCAGCATCTGTAACCATGAGGTCAAAGGGGATCAACATGTTTTGAAAATGACCATTGCTAGACCTTAGTGAAAGATTTTGATCTTGCTTTGGAATAACTTCTTGAGATATGTCCTCTAACTCATAAGGCGATGTAGAGACATTTTCAACATGATCATAGGTCGATGGATCGTGCATTATGTCAATAGGATCAAATAACCCTAACACTCCTTGAAAGAGATCACTAAAAAGTGGCTCTTGATGTATGGTGAGTTTATCATCAGATTGTGTAGATACATCCTCAATGTGCTCCTCGATGGAGAGGTTTTGATCATTATCTTCGACAATTATGGCAGAGGGATTTCCAATGTCTTTGACCATAGGGTCAAACGATGTTGACATTTCTTGAATTGGCTCATTGTCGAGTTTTGTTGGTAGATTTTGATCGTGATTCAAAAGTGACTCTTGACATTTGTCGATTTGATCATTGGATGAAGTAAACGTGTGCTTAGTGATGGATTGATCTTGATCCTTGTTTTCAATAGTTGTCATCTTTTGTGTTTGTGCTCGTGTTGGTTGGGTAGCTTGAGAGGCTTGGGAAACTTGAAAGGATTGTTGCACTTTTTGAGCTTGTGTTGCTTGTTGCATGGCTAGATATTGTTGGTATCCCTTTTGAAAAGCAGCTTGTAATGTCGCATTGTATTGGATTGATGTGGTGGAAATTGGTGGTGGTGGGGGTGGTGGTGGATTTAGAATCATGTTGGATGTAGTGACAAGTGTTTGAGATACGCTCGGAGCGATCATATTAGTGAGAGGTTGAGATGTGATGGATGTGATAGTGGCGTTTGGAATGATTGAAGGGATAGTGATGGTTGGAATGACCGAGGTGATAGGTCCTTGGGAGACCGTATTTTGATTTGGGATCGATGTTGTTGTTTGATTAGGTACCATCCATTGGTGTGATGTCAATGGTATATTCGAAGGATTTGTCGTGATGGTTTGATTGATGTTAGGTGGATTGATTTGGGTGGAGTGATTGGTGCTAGGTAAAGGGGGAAGCCCTAAACCAAGGAATGATGTAGGTAATGGTGGTGGAGATTTTCCTTGGCGCAATGCCTCAACTATTTTGGAAAGTTCCGCAATTTGATCTCGCCAAATTTGTTCTTGATTTTGATCTTGACTCACTTGAGATAGTTGATTTGGATTTTGTTTAAGTGGATTTGGGATGCCTACTTGCGGTTTTTGAATGGGATTATGGGAAAATTGACTTTGGATAATGTTCTGATTTGGGATGATGTTCAGATTTGGCATGATAGGATGAACATTGTTGGTATTGGGAATCATTTTTCCAAAGTTTTCCGAGTTAGGATTCATGTTTCGAAAACTTCCACTTGGTACATCCACATTTGGTTTGTAGGGATTTGGTGGAATGACGTTGTTTGTTTCAAGGCTCATGCATTGATTATTCGATTGGTGGATTTGTAGGTTTGGACTTAGATCTATCATTGGGAAATGTGTTCCAAACTTTGACTTGGGCATACCCACACTTGTTGTACCATTGACATTTGTCGAAGGCAATGATCCTATGCATGGAATTTGATAATTGATAGGCATTGCAAGGCTTTGAAGATTCAACTGATTTGGATTACCCAAGATGTATGGATCAAGTGTATATTCCATGTTCTTCTTGTGTTTTGACCTTGTTATGAAAGTGACCTCTAAGGTGTTCTAGGATCAATGATGATATGGAGGATGAAAGGTGGATGATATGAGTGATGAACGTTTAGGGACCTTGGATCAATGCTAGACTTAGGGATTTTGATTTTGATTGTTTGATGTGGATGATGAACTTGTAAACCCTAAAATGTTGGATGTTATCTTAGGATGAACTTGTTCAAAGAGGTGATAATTTAACTAAGTGTGCGTGGAAGGATTCATCCAAACACACCTAACTAAACAAATGATTTTGATTTGGTTTGGAAATGTACCCAAGTCTAGGTAATGATGTTTTCAAAGGCTCTAAAGTTGTTTTGGATGGATGAATTTTGATAAATGTTTGGAGGATAGATGAAAGTTTTGATGATCCTAAGAGACTTAGAGAGACTTTGTTTACTAGGCCAAGGTATTGCAGAACACACTTTTCTCTAAGAGCAATCAAAAGACCAATATAACTAAGAGATATCAAGCACATGTGTGGGGTCCAATTTGTTATCTTTGCTTAATGAGTTTATTTTACCAAAAACACTCTCTTTGATTAAAGTTTCAAACTAAGATGTCCAATGTCTTAATTTCTTTAAACCCCACAAGATATTTTATGTGGAAATTCAATGAACTTAAGGCAAAGGTTTTCCTATTGTTTACTCAAGAAGACAAATTGCGGTATAATCCAATGCTTAGGAACCTCTACGAACGTGAATCCACAGGGAAAGCAGTAACATATGGATCGAGTCAATGATATTTGTCTTCAAGAGGGTTTGAAATTTAGAGAATCATGTTGAATGTTTGTTTGCAAAATATTTTCAAATACACACTATGTTTTCAAACAAAGAATAATTACAAGCCCTATGGATGTGTAAGACAATATTTGTTGGATTCCCACTTGGACAAGTCCAGCTATGCTTATCTCTAGCGGATGGTTAGATGCTTGACCCCACCCTCCACATGGCTCATTAACGTCAATCCGGGCAGCCAAGCATCACACCATGAAACTCCATGGCGTGCTTTCCATCTCTACTAGAAGACCGTAAGAGTGTAGAATTTGGCTTGAGCTTATTTGTTGCTTGCACCAACAAATAGATTAGAGGATTTTGTAAATTCTAGCACATGGGTTCTAGTAAGGACTTTCCGTTAAGTGGAGATTATTACATCACGGCAAGAGAGTCCCCTTCGGGATCCATCACAGCCGGAGCCAACCCAGCGTGATTATGGCGTTTGCTTAAACCCTCAACATATCCCACATTTTGGAAATACTCTTGGCTTTTAAGAGTGTTACGGTTAGTGCAAATTAGAAGCGGGTGAGTAATTTTTCCCCAAGGCTGACCCTCTAAGATAAACAAAAGCAAGCAAAAACACAATCTGTAACTCGATCAATCTTTGATGGCACAAAGAAAGAGAATATACGCGAAAATGTCCCTACTCACACTCGCACAAGATGTTCAATTTTTAAGCCCAAAATGAAGTGTTTTAAAGCAATAAAATGTATTTTGAGTGTTTCTCTTGCACCCTAGATCGCACGAAGCGCAAGGGGAGAGGATACGTACTCAAAAGACAATCACAAAAATCAAACACTTGTTCATTTTATACCCTTCAAAGCAATTGTGAATTCGTTTTAGGCACCAAATGAAATGTGAGGATTGCTTGTTCAATTTTTTTACCCAAAACGAAATCTATTAAGTTTGTCCTAAGATTCGTTTTAAGTCCTTTGCAATGAAAATCAAATTGTTCGTTTTAGACCCAAATGAAAATTAGTGTCCTAAAACGAAAAAGAAAAACAATTTCTTGAAGTAGTGTTGATCAACACTTAAAGTGTTAAAAAACACATTTTTCAAAGAAAAAAATCTTCCCCTCCTTTCGTTTTCGTTTCGTGAAGTAGTATTAATCAAACATTTAAAGTGTTAAAAAACACATTGTGTTTTCAAACAAAAATCCTCCTCCTTTCATTTTCGTTTGCTAGCCTTCTCTTTTGCTTTGCACCTTTTCGCCTTCGTTGTTCGTTGGTACCTCCTTCGCTTTTCCTTTGTTCGCTTTTTGTACCTTTGTTGATTTTCAGCTTTGTACCTATTAAACAAAAGATACTTATGTGAGGATCAAGATTTTAAACTTATTTAGATGACTGATTTTAAATGATAACATGATTTCAAATGCATAAATCAATTTAATCAAAAAGCCATTTAAAAGCATCATCACAGATTTTGAATTTCAGCTATGGTCATAATGATGAAACTAATCCATAATAAAAAGTTAATAAATTGAATCAATGAATCTCAAATCTTTCAAAATCACTATCTCAATCAACTATTGGCGCACTAATAAAGACTTTAGAAACTTTCAAACAAAAACTACTGGCCATTAATAATGATAAGGACTGCGCAGTCTCCAAAGTGATGCTATTGAGAGAGGTGCGTGATAAATGTCACATCAGGAAGTTCTGAATCAATGTCAATGGTTGGTGTAAGATTGCGCTAAGGAATCATCTGTAGATTAAAATAGAAAAAATGGTGCACTTCCCCAAAGGACCTTGAAATCCACGCCTCGTCGTTGTTAGTTTCATTTATTCTCTGCCTTGATTACTTCCTGAGGGACTTCTTGCATCAACAACAACATTAATTGAAGGTGTATACGATTAGATCTTATGGGAAATCTGTGCGCACTAACACACCACAGGCCACATTCAAGTTTCAGCTTTGACATGCATAAAGTTAAAGCTTGGTACGCATTAATTCGCTACAACCACCACTGCTTAAGTCAATGAACGCATTCTTCCTGCCATTTCTAAAGTTGCACTCAAAGTATGAAATACAGAAACTCTAGTATGATCTGACATCCAACGCTATCCAGAAAGAGGAATATGTTAAAAAAACTGAGGGCGCAAAACTGAATGGTCCGTTATAAGCAAGAGAGAAATAGCAATCTAGGAAAAAAATTAAAATGCATCACAGAGGGTGCGGCCTATGAATAGCTGTAACCTCTCAAATCCCTGTAGCTTCAATGTCGATATTCAACGCCATCCTGTACGATTAGAGATCTGATGAAATATTAAATGAAACAAGATACTGGCTATTGTGTATTAAAATGATTTGACAGGTCCATAGAGCGCTTGATGGATCACTCTTAAAATAGTATTGGTGAGTGGCACATGCACAATGTAAATGTTAATAGTTCCCTCACGTCGGACTTCACAATTCATTATTCAGTGACATCAGATGCGACCACGCCCTATCACTACTAAAATCTGCATCAGACTTTAATAGCCGGTCGGTCTCCTCAAGCTACCATTTTCTAGCTTTTCTATGTAGCTTACTGCTTTAAATGCAGCGAACTGTGCTTGTTTATTTTCTCTCATGAGTGTACCAAATGAATTCGCTAAAAAGGCTTTAGAAACTGTCAAGCAAATGTGATTATCAGCCGTTTGAGAGGAGATTAGAAAAAAACTTCCCAGCAATTAAACTTAACCAGCGAATGAAAAAGACACACAAAATGAAAATCCATAGAGCACTTGATGATATATAGCAGAGAAAGGACTTTGAAAACTGCCATAAACGTGCGCCAATGGGAAGTATGTAAAAGAGTACGGTGGAAAGGTCAAAATTACTGTGCTTCAGCAGGCTCTACCGCCCAAGACATGACATTCTACCATAATTCGCATTCATTTCTCTCGACTTCCATCGAAACATAGATTTGAAACTTTTGTAGTTGTGACCACCCTAAGCATCAAAACGTGGATTTGAAATTGTTGTAGGTGTGACTGTCCTCGTAAACAAGCCTGCAGAATATGGAAATATAGACAATGCATTCGAAATGTTTGACAGAAATGTGAAAGCATAGACAAGGCGCGCGAACTGTTCTAACAGTCTATAAGCGTAGACAAAGCGCGTGGACTGTGTGACAGTCTATAAGCATAGACAAAGTGCGTGAAATGTCTGACAGAAAGCCTTAAAGCAATGTGAACTGTTTAACAAAAATCAGAGACATAGACAAAGCGCATGGGCTGTTTGACATTAGCTTATGCAATACATTAATTGCAGGACCTATGGTGCGGGCCATCAAGTCTTGGTGACATTCGTGGAGATAAGAAACATATCACAAAAACTAAAGTTATGAATCTTCTAGATTCAAGCGCTGGATTTTCTAGTTCAAATCTGTATCATGTTGTGCAACAGGGAAAGATAGCTTCATGGGGTCCCATACTGTGCTGTCGTCCAGTAGTGGGTAGAGCTCGCAGTTCTAACACTTGGCTTGACAGAGCTTACTCCAAGCAAGCTTTTACACAACATTTGGATGGTGAAGCAAAGCCAAAACTTTTCTGCGGTGATTGACAACAACAGCAACAAAGGTAACTTCACCCTTAAACAGCGATAGAAATATTGCAAACTCTGTGAACAGTGGGCTATAGCGGAAGCTACATGTTATGGAAACAAAATTATTGTCTCAGATAAATTGCCAGACAGTCAAATGATGGACCAAAGAGAACTAATCAGGGGAGGCTCTGCATAGACTCCTTTACGTGAACATTTAGATCTACAACATGAAGATTACTTTGTTGACTACGGGCGAGTTCTCATCACAGATGAGAAACTAAATGATAGCTACTTACACTTTCGAGATCTCAAGAAGATTGAGTATGAGGAGATTTTAGTGTTATGATAAGATGACAGACTTGGAGAACCAGGGCAGGGAGATTCTTATTGTTGTTAGACTAGTAGCTCAAACAAAGCTTATAAACCATTTGGTGAAATCCCTGTAGAAATGCAGTCTCAAAAAAGTTCCCGAAATGGCATTGCAGTCTACTAAAATGAAGTCATGTGGAGTAAACAAGAGAGAAAATGACACCACTCTCAAACTCATCGATCTCTATTCAGCAAAGTGAAAGTCTTACAGTAATCAAGATAGCAGTAGCAGATTCATGATAGACAATATTGGCATATTTATATTTCTGTAAAAACAACAGTTGAGAAAATACAATAGCCATTCCTTTAAGTTAAACAAAAACTAAAAGGCATCAATTCGTTGCATTTGACTACAAGTTCTACATTAGGTTATTTCAAAGATTTGAAAATAAAGAAAATGTCTATAAACCCTTTAAGAGATAAACAATGCTGAATATGATATCAATCCCTCCTTCTAGCGCCATATGTAGGACCCTAAATCTGCATTGGATCAAAAACAAAAACCATTAGTATTGTTAGTAAACCAAATCAAACCAAAAGATCCCCTATAAGATTCATCTAATCACAAGAATGATGCCAAAGAAACAAGCAAAACATAGAAATGCATCATTCTAATGAATCAAACTAGCATCTTATAGTGGATTGGTGTCACATGTGCTAGTGACCCTTTCCCAATCCTTGATTAATAAGCTTAGATGATGATGATAAGATGGAAATGATGAGAAAAATTAGTTCTCAAGGAGAGTAACTTTGCATATGATTTTTGGATGAAATTGTGGAGGATTTGCTCAATGTTGAAGCCTCTATTTGAAGATTTCAAATGCTAAGATTGTTGAAGAGGGACCAATGTGGGATCAAAAACAAGCCAATGAGTTGAGGACACTTGTCATCATGTGATTAGTTGATGTGTGTGCAAGATTTGGGAAGAGTGCCCAAGAGGGGGAAATTTTGAATTCAAATTTGCAATAGGAGAATTTTTGAGGGAGGGACAGAAAGAAACAATAAATGCCTGTTTGACTTGTCATGTTGAGGGAAAATGAATGTTTTAATAAATCAATAAAATTGATTTATTGTTATAACTATGAATCTAGATAATGCAAGTGGGATGTGATCGTCGTGCTGGTCGACAATTATACTGAATATCTTGGTCGTGTGGCAAAAGACATTAATTGGTTATTACGTAAAGATAAATAATTCCGGGTGAATTCGTAAGCAGTTAATTATCGTTAAAGATAAGTTAAATAATATTTATTGTCATAAAGATATTATAGATGGATAAAGTGTCCGTCGTCGTCGTTAGTTAATGCGTCGACAGGAGGAGGGAGGAAATCTGAGAATGTTAATTTTGCATGTCTACACCATCTAAGGGCTCCTTCCTTCAAAGTGGAAGGAAACAACTTCAGCCTGTGAGCATCTGAAGTGTAATCATAGCTATGACAAAGGATATCAAATTCAAACAAGAAAGTTTTTGGGTCCTCCGTAACTAGGCCATAGTACTTGGGAAGTAATGAAGAAGGAATATTTTTAAGGTTATCAGTATCTTGCTGGGAAACAATGGGAAACTCAAAAGCAGGAGGTGGATTAGGTGGATTATGTGCCATATTTGCTTGTTGAAGTATCAGAGCAAATGGATTTTCCTCAGGTTCTTCGTCAGCTAGGTAAAATGGTAATTCAGCAAACAAGTTTTCAGGGAGGAACCTTCCCAATGCATCTCTTCTTCTATGCATGCAATAGAATGAATGGTGAATTGAAGGATTTTGAAAATTCTTGAATAACAAACTAAACTACTGCTAAAAATGACTTCTGATAGATTCTTAGCTTGACACCATCCCCGGCAACAGCGCCAAAAATGGTCACGTCCATAAAAGGATATGAAAATCACAGCAAAACATATCCTGGGAATTGGACATTCCAGTAGGCGACTAATATCTTTTCATGTTCCTTCATTTACTTGTCAAACCAGGGAACGTATACTTGAAATGGAGCGGCATTGTATATGCACTAAGAACTAGTTTCAGTCACATCCTATCAAAAATAAATACTTGGAAAGAATTCTACCTACGTTACAGGAAGGTAATGCAAGGTTCTTTAAACTCAACCATAATTTAACCAAAGAAAAAATCATCACAACTACGACCGAGAAACAAACTATGAACTGGCCTTATGCTGCAGGAACAGACACAGGGATGGATTCCTAATGCTATAGGAACAATATAAGACTGAGTTTGCATAGAAACTTCAAAGATGAAATCTAACTTATGATCAACAAAAAATGAATGACTAACTAACTAATTACAAATACTTACTAAGTGGGCCCCCTTAGCAAGCATCAGCTAATTATGCAAGTACTGAACTTAGAACTTCATCAAATTTTATTCATAAACTCAGAATGGTGTACATTGTTCTGTTCATATGAAAACAAACAAAAAACTCTATCTCTTGTCATACATACTCTGCTTTTTATTATCATACTAACTTTTACACGGTATCCTTTCTATCTCACTATGCTTCCTCACTTGCACAAGAGGAACACTTATTTAAATCAGGAAAACAACTAACTAACTAACCCTAATAGAGAAAGACATGGATGTAAATGTATCCTGGAATCGAGGAATAGACTAAATAAATGAACTTATCCACTCAACAAGATTCAGAGAGAATTCAACATTCCACTCTTTCCAAATTAATTGACATTTAAATTCATTCCCAACAATTTTTGTCAAAGAGTCTTCGCCAGAATAACTTCCTCGAAGTCGTGTAGGAAATGGACTTTACTGCAAGGCCGAGATCAGCTGCACTTGACTTGTTCATACTTTCTTCAACAATCCTGTGAAACACAAGGCAACAGAAGCAAACGGAAACATGCATGGCAACATACACGATATCCATTTATTAATCACATATCAAATTTACTTCATCATTCAAAAACTACATGCATTATACTAGTCATTTGGAAAGTCAATCAGGGTAATAAATATAGACATATCAACATGATAGGCTGCAGGAATATAAAAGTGTATTGCTACAGGATATCCCCCAATAAAAGGTTTCTAAAGAGTTTAAACAACCATGAACAACAAAAGTAAGGGTATTAAAAGTACACCATGATACCCAAATTATGAGCATACTTTGGGCTCATCATGGGGGGTGCCTTCCTTTTCAAATTGGCCCTGGTTCTCTTCGAAATCCCAATGTCCTCTTCCTGGTTTTTATCTTTCACCTCTTCCAAATCAACAACCAAGGACCCATGTTGAGCTTTATCCAGTTTTTTAGTCACAACATTGATAATGATGGCATTATGT
>VDFB02217365.1:0-13098 GCA_007258455.2 Sequoia sempervirens
TTTTTTTTCTCACAACTTCCCTTTTACAAATCGGGATTTCGAACCCAGTGGCCTCCATATCTTATTAAGATTTGATCTTTTTCTTCTTCGAGGTCAGCTACTGTGAGAAAAAAAGCAGAGGAAAACAAGATAATGGTGGAAATAGATGAAACGGTAGCTCGTCTGCACGCAATTGTTGAATACGGAAAAATGCTCCTACACCACAAGGAACTCGACACGAGAGTTTAGACTGGTATGTGATGAAAATAATATGGTCTGCAATATATATAGGTTTTGTTCTAGGGTTTCAATTATGGGGCTATTAATTAATCTTTTCTTTATTTTGTAAAGCTTTGTTGCTCTGTAGTCTTCGTCTTAGATGCCATAATAGGGGTGCCTCTTACATTGAAATCCCTCATGAATAGGGCATGACTCATGACTTACTTGGATGTTGTATTTTATGTAATTTTAGAGTTTAATATGCTTTAATGGAATTTAAATCTCTTAGGATTTGTTACTTTTGTTCATATAGGTCTATAAAGTTGGGCGATTCATTTATGTAATTTTGGCACGTAATAGTCCATTAGAGATTTGAACTCATTACTTTTCCTTCTAGAAGAAAGTATAGTTTGAGTAATTTCCATGGATGAGGTGTAGTTCTTCCCTCAGATTCATCTGAGATTTGTAGTGGAGTTGAGTTTTATGTGTATTTTACGAATTTCAACACTTTATCATAAATCCTAGGGATGGGAGCTTTGGCTTTACTTTAAAAGCTTTACATTTTTATCATTGGAGCATGTTTAAATTGATGTTGTTTGATAATTTTTTATAATATTCAACTTATTTTACGTTTTTTCCAAATATTTATGATTTTTTTGAAGCCCCATGCTCAACAACAAACTGAAAATGTGATTGTAATGGCTTTTATATTCTACATGTTTTACTGTCGTTTTCATCATTATGTGGGTTAAATATTTTTAATCTATTTTCCTTGTATTTGTTGTGTAAGGATAAGTAGTTGCATTTTATTGTTTGGGCTCAGGGAGTTTTTATGAGTCTCCTTCAATGTGGTTTCGGGACCACTTGGGCCACATTAGTGCTTTGTAAAAATAAGTCATTAATCTTAGACTTTAATGTATCCTATCATTGTTGTGCCACAACCTTGTATATGTACACCAAAATCAAAGGCCACCTTATTACAGTGAGGAGATTTAAACCCGTGTTGTATTTTTACACTCTACCATATGGTACACTACTACCTGTTCCATGTAAGGTAGTTGAAGTTCTTACATGGATCAGATGTGGTAGGTAGGGTTTTAGAAGCCTTTACATTTTGGTGTTAAAAATATTTCTTTGAATGGAAGAATAGCCAGTTGCCAAAGTTGGAAATGTTAAAGCAATATTAGAAATGGTAAGTCGAAATGGGGTGACACTTCTTGCAAATAGAGGTGAATCTTGAAAATGAAGGCCTGGCTTTTTCTGAGATTTCTGTTATTTTCAATACAAGGAGCAATGTGCACATAAAATAAATTATATAAGTTGGTCTTACCAGAAGCTCAATAAGACCCTAGCATACCATTTATTTTATAGTTCGCCTGTGAGATATGTGGCAACTGTTCAGAAAGAAAGAAAATGAATTTATCAATGACACTGAATGATGAAAGTATGTCTATGACACTCAAAAGTACAAAGTAACAATAGCAAAAGGAGTCAAATTTTAGCTTCAACATATAAAAGAAACTAGAGGCTATATGATAAAAGAACAACACAAGATTCTGACTACCTGGGGGATGGAAGGTGAACCCTAAGCATGTCAGGAAACACAATGTTATGTATTACAAAAATTACAAATAACCACAGAACTGCCACAAGAGGATATTGATGGCATCAGATATCCAGATAGTTGAGATAATCAGCTAGTATATCTTTTTGTCATAGACTTTAGTTCTAGTATGCTTTATAAACTATATCATGATTTGTGTATTGCTATTGTATTATGACATCGAATGATTTGTAAAATCTTATACTATGTAGTTTAATTTAACGTTGATTATATAATACATAATAATGTGATATGTATTCAGTACCATTTTGGACCTGTATAATATATTCTATATTCTATTTATAGCTTAATTGTACCATAATTCAAGATATATACAAATCTTAGGCTCCAAAGAATGTGGTGACAAAGCCATAATACAATAGTTGGTGTGCAATGAATCATGTTATATAACTATTCATATTTATAGGAGATAAAATTGATCCTATTTATTATATTTTATTCAATGGGAAATGCATGCATATCTGAACCTGGTCAAATGTTGTATTAATTTACACAAGAATTATTTGTATTTGTGCTTAAAATGATATAGATACCAAGTTCTAAGAGCACATAATAGTTGTGCATGCGGACAAATTCTCTTCTACTTGCAGAAATTAAGTCATTGTGCTCAGTGCGCTTATTCCAAACAACAAAATATTTTTGACAGTTGCCTTTGATGTGAGGTCAATCAGACTATTATTGGATTTGAATACTAAACAGGATGATTCAAGACCACTCAAACAAAAGGCTTTAGGGTTGCGGGTTAGGGCCTTTTGTACAAAATAAAGGTCATATTTTAACTTAAATTTTACAAATAAAAAAGGAAGAACTTTGTTAAAAATTCTAACCCAGAAAGATGGAATTTGAAAAAAACTTTGAAAATTGTTGAATGCTAATTAGAAATCAAGTTTAAACCCTACAATTTGTGTCCTACAGCCCCAAAAATCTCCAAATCTGGCTTCAAAATGCTCTTAGTCCTCTAAAATATCCTGTGCAATATGAGAAGAAATTAAAAAAACATTTTTATGTTCCAAAAATCTCCAAACCCACCTAGAAAATGCTCTTATTCCTCTAACAAATCTTGTGCAAATGTGAAAAGAAACAAAAACTATTTTTCTTCAAAAAATCATCTCAACTATCCCCATTTTCTTGCTATTTTTTGGGTAAAAATCATAAAAAAATTGTGTCGGTCAAGTCACTGTTTAAAATGTGATTTTCATCGTAAAAAGTTCAACAAAACTGCTGGTTGGTGATTTCTTGTGATTCTTTTGAAGTTTATTTTCTTATGCATCAATCATTCTTACTTTTAATATTTAAAAAATATTGTGGGTGTGCAATACAGCCAACACAACATTCAAGTAGCTTCTTTGAAAACACATTGTTTGCGAAGATTAATGCTGTTGGGTGCTGTAGTGCCATTTTTTCCTCAATTACCACTGCTGATAACTTTTTTTTTCCTATACTACAAGTTCATTTTCCCTCATATTGCAGGTTTACAAGTATTATCATGATTTAAAAAGTTAGGTTATAAATCAATTCTTTATTTATTCTTTTGTTTGATGCTAGCTTCTAATTAAAATACAAGAGCTGGGAGGCAGTGAAGTTCCTACCTAAGACTAGCATAACAGTTTTGGCCTAGGAAAAATGTGAAATTAATCTTGACTACCAGCTCAAGGGAATGTAAGTACATATGTTTAATGGCATGAGGAGTGCAGAGTTCAATGTTGTATCTCCTATATTAGAAGCTGCTTTTCCTGTGTGTGCAAGTAACAAGCCCTTTATTTTGTCTTGGAAAAAATGACGAATCACAATTACACAAAAAAACATAAACTATTTCAGTTAAAGAACAGATAAATAACAAGCCCTTTTATCTTGTCTTGGCAAAAAGGAAGAATGACAATTAAAAAAAAAAAAAAAAAAAACTATTGCATTTAAAGAACAAATAATTCTATTAATCATCAATTTGTTAGTATTCAAATATTACATGTGTCATATTTTATTTCTAATTACTTGCAAAATGAGTGATGTTTCTTTGTAACTTTAAACAGCAAAAAGTTCAATATTCAAGAGTATCCAAGTGATTCTATAACATGCAAGCAAATAGACAAGCTTCATTCTAAACTAGCAATGCGAAATGCCAAAACACTCTTTTCAACGGACTAGAAAACAACAAAGCTCCAATGCTGAAAAGTTGTAAAAGCCATCATCAAGAACTTGAAAACATGCCAAAAAAGTAATGCCTATGCTCACTTGAATCACATCAAGTGCAATGAAAGAGGATTGATATGACCTTAGGAAGACTAAAATAGTGATATCATGGACTGATGTGACTGTAGAAATGAATGAGAACAACAACAAAGTAAGCGGATACATAAGGGTGACAATTTGTAAGGCTATTTGGAAACTTTAGAAAATCTGCAAAACTTGTAAATCAGCAAAGAAATGACGAAAGTAGTAATGGGGGAAGCCAAAATGGCCCACAGATGACTATCAACCGGTCAAGAAAGATGAAGCTGAGATTATATAGATGCCTATGCAAATCTAGAAAATACTGAAATGATGATGGAACAGCATGGTTGAGGGAGAGATAAAATTGAATGCTCACAAATCACTAAAGTAAACCTGAAATTAGAGTGGAAATAGAAATAAGGAAGAATGGTAATCAACAAATAGAGATGCCTTGTGATGCAAAAAACAACAATGAGGATGTCTGCTCTATGAATTCATCATTTAGATTTAGCTTTGGGTAGAAATTTAATTCATTGTTCTGGTTTTATCTTTCTCTTAATGCTGTTGTAGTTTGTGCTATTGTGCTTTTTAGGGTGGCTGTGCTATGTTTTTCATTCACTCAGAGAGATTAGCTGAGTGTATCATTTCATTTGGACAATAGTGACAATCTATATTTAAGTTGCCTGTATTTTGTTAATTGGTGTTTGATTTTAACTAGTACTATGTTAGGCCTATTCGGTTAAAACATTCAAAGCAATTGAACATCTCTACTATCTAGGTATTACCAAAAAAAAAAAAAAATTGTAACAAAACCAAAATATATGTAGAACAGATGATTCAGGAATCACAAATTGAGCAAGGAATCAGAACCAAATAGACACAATCAATAGACCTGAATGGCCATGATTCACATTGGAAGATGGCAATAGCATCTATGTAGGTCTATTTTATGCATAATGGGTTGGCATAAAAAGAGGGGAGCATCTGCATAAGGAAAATACATATTAATATCAAATATCACTTTGCTAAGATACTAAGCAAATGGAGGCTTTCAGTTTCTTTGGGTTTTCAGAATCTAACCTAACATGCCATGTACAGTTTCATTATTATAAGTAAGAATTTGATAAATTTTAGCAAAACCTTGTTGTTGAGTTCACTACAGATCTGGTAAGAGGCATTCAATGTCTGCATCTCTTAATGGTTCATGCTTAAGTGATATATATAAGCACAAATTTGATGATGTCAACCATAAAGACTATCACTACTATATGAAAAATCTACAGTAGAAGCATAGTTAGTTGACTTGAAAATTAGAAAATATTTACCTTCAAATAGATAATGTGTTATCATACGTTTTTAATATCATTTTTGTATGCCAGTTGAGCGAGAACCTAGAGCAGTGGCCTCATTTAAATGAATTGGTGCAATGCTAGAAGGGTGACTCGGTGAAAGATGAAAACAAATATGGGCACTATGAAAGTATTCCATCTAGATCATTTCAAATTCAAATTTTTGAGGGGCCAGATACAAACATAGAAATAGGTAAAATAACGAAGAATTACATTATCATATGTGGAACTTCTATGTGAAATATTATTGGATGTTTGCTTAACAAAAGATTGTTGTTTTCACTGCTGCATTTCTTGAGAAAGCTTTGTGCATGCTTGGCTATTCATGAACTTCTTTGCTATCAGAGCTACGGCTAGCCAATATAAGGCAAGGGAGAAATGAAGATGCTACTGATGATGATGATCCCAGTACATCAGGGAGGCATTCATCAGACACGAGTTCATCAGGAGGAGCATTTACAAGGACGTTTCAAAAGGTATGTTTTTGCTGAGAGTTTTTTACTGTTCGTTGTAGGGAATTTAGATTACTGTCAAGTACATTGTTATAGAAATTAAGGTTTTCATCAAATGGAACTGCAACACAAAGCTTGGTCATAGATAGAAAGAGATACAATTCTTTGTATCCCTAAAAATGTTAGGAACAGAAATTTAAAAAATTGTAGTACCTGCATCACCACCTAGACTAAAGGTTGTATCAAATAATAACCTTGAACAAACTATGCAATAGATTCTACATATGGTTGGGGGTAGTTAGAGCATGGTGACAGTTATAAGATTGTGAACAAAAAAAATAGAGGCTGTGCATAAAGGATAATGGCCTTGTCATGAAATAAAGAGGACAGTGAACAATATAGGTTATTGTACCGATGAGAAAGAGGTGAGAGTTTCCTGTGACTCTTGAAAAATATATATTGAAAATCCTAACAGACCCATGAGTGCATTGAGATTATGGTTTTAAATGAAAATCCATGGCATAACTATGAAAGACATGTATTGACATAGTAGATAATCAACATAACTTGTAGGTTCTTCAAAGATCGTGGCAACTTATATGGAAAAGGTAAATGACTCTATTGAAGAGTAAAATCAGAAGGAACCCTCTTGATAGAAAATTGTCAATGATAGTGGCATAATGAGGATACTGTGCCATGAACCTTGAGGACTGTACATAAAGCATCTTTGTGTAGGCATTCATGTAATGATGATTAGAAGACCTCACAATTGTTGGGAAAAAACAATATTTATACTTTCTCTTAGTAAGTTTGTTTTAATAGCAATCCTTCACGGTTTTGAATTGTAATAGTTCCTATTCACTGCTTTGTATAAAGGAACTAACTCAAGACCACCGACCAGATAGAGATGAAGAGAAAGCATGCACTGAAACTATGGTTCTGTTATGAAATAGGGTGATGTGCCCAGAGTTGATGGTTAACTAGCAATATCTCGAGCCATTGGAAATGTATTATTTAAGAAATAGAATTTTTGAGAAGATGAATGCACCAGATATATGTGGTCTGCTACCAGAAGCACAAGGACAAAATTATCATTCAACAGAAATTGTACCTGATGTACACTCATTAGCCTGGGTTATAGTAAATATTGCATTCAAAAGGGGAAGCACAGATAGTCTGGCAGTAGTTGTGCTTCCTCTAGATTCTGCTACTCATTCTGCTCGAGGATGCTTTCAGGATGGTTTGTACCCAGAGAGGGAACCAAATTTCAAAATTGACAAAGAAGAGAATGTGGTTAATTCACATTTAGATGCCATGAATTATCCTGAGGTGCCTAGGAGGAACAAACATATGATTTTAGCTGATATGCCAAACATGTTGATTCAAGGAAGAAAATAATGTTGTCATACCAGAATGGCTAAAATATCACATCTAAAATTGACAGAGAGGCTTCAAGCACTTTTGGAGAACAACATCATGAAGCAGTTGAAAGAAAATGACAAGGTATACTATGAAGAGAGGTACACGTTTTTGTTTTCATCTTAATAACCAAAGGGTTGATTGCAATCTTGAAGGAAAGAAACCCTTGCCAAATTCTACACTAAATAGCCTCCTTGATTCATTGGCAACCTATCACAGCTGCAACACTTGAACATAGAAGGGTGTAAAAGTTTAAATAACCTCCCAGATTCCCTATTTGTTTGTTATCTTTGTCATAATAAATACATTTTATAGGATCTATTGTTGACAATCATACAATTCTTTAAAAAAAATTCTTGTTCCTTTTTTAATTGTACCTTCCATGTTCATCTTAAAAAACTCAAATCTTGGATTTTGGATGATTGAAATAAGATTTATTTTTATGTTTCTTATGCTCTAATAGGATATATGCTTACATTAGATGATTGTAAAGTTTAGGGTAGTTTTGAAGATTACCAAGTGGGATACTATTTTGGTGTATGAGATCTTCCTTGTGGAAGCCCACAAGGGTCTTATTTTTCTCATTTATCTTATATGTTGTTCAAAAAGGCATAAAATTCTCCCCTTAAAGACTCAATTTTTTTTCTTCTCTATTGATTACACATGCCTTCATTCATACAACTTTCTCAGGTTGTATCATTAGGTACACTCAAGTTTTATAAAATATTCATTTATTCTTGCTATGTTAAAACAAAAAACTTTGTTTTCTGTGTTTGCAATATGATGCTTTAGTTGAAGCTTTGTAAATCATTGCCAAGGGTTATGGCCATTGTGTTGAGATGTGGACTCATATAATTGACAAGCCATTTTTTTCCTTGGACTCAGATTTGGTGCAAAAATTTAGTGCAGACTTGAAAAACCAAAAAAACATTAAAAAAAAGTGAATTTAATAAAAAACTAACTATATTGCATCTCATATCAAAATAAATTCAGACACACACAAAATAATCAGTTGGATCTACCATACATGTGTAGACAACAAAATAAATAAAAAATGATGTGAACAGTATACTTGGATTCTAATACAAAAGAAAAATTGTTTTGATATCCTTAAAAAAAAAAATTTGGTACACATCACAAACAATGGATTTCAAAATCCATCCTGATGGTACTAGCAAAAAAATACATAAAAAATAAAACTAAGGTTGAGAGAAGCCACTTAACCAACATTAGCTTCAAGTTGTTGGACCATGCACCCTTTTGAGTATGTCAAAAAAGCAAGTGCAACCACTCTATCCTCAGAGATCTAATCAAATAGAGAATCATACTCCAACTTAATGGGGGATAAATCTTTGATTGTTGCTAAAACTCTCTTGTGGTGGAGGCATATGTTGTAATGCATGTATACAAGGTCATTGAACCTTTTCATTAACAACCTATTGCACTTTTGGAGTGTATGTTTTCAAACATAGTCTAATTGCACTCACAACTTGAAGTACTACATGGCTGGCTCAAAACTTCGATGACACTTTTCTAAAGATTAGGCTCTGAGTGCAAAAATTCTCCCACCATGCATATTAAGGATAACTATTTCCACATTTGGGGTAGGTTTAGTAGGATTGAATCAACATAAATAAACTAATTCAAAAATCCAAGAACTTAACTTCAATGATTTGATAAACAAACCTTCAATGACTATTAGCATTCCTTGTAGCCATGCTTATGGGAACTGTCAAAAAAAACTTGAGTGGCAGGCCTCTTTTTCTAACTGTGATCATTATTTTGGATGACCCTTATAGGGTTCTAAAACATAACAATAAATCAATATATGTTCATTTGGAAAAACAGACTCCAATATGATTGTCCACGTAGCAATTTAGGCCTAATAAGGCTTGAACTATACAGGGTTTATTGAATCTTCTATGTTCAGGTTCAAGCTCACTTACTCAATGCTTCAAACAACCTTTGTTTGACCTATTAAAGCTTTAAAATCCATTAAAATTCATTTTCCACGTGTATTTTTGCAAACCCTAGGTCTTAGGCTTCTTAAAACTTTGTTTTAGCAGACTGAGACACAAATTTACATTCAAAGCTTCAACTCTTTGAACATATGCCTTCACCTTATGGTCTATAACCTTTGAAATATGAATATATATGCAACAAGGAGCTTACACACCAAAAATTGAGAGCTTTCACTGGATTAAGTAGAAGAAACACAAATTCTAAAGCCATTGTTTACCCTAATAGTAGTTTTGACCTGTCTGCAATAAAATTACAATATCTTCCTTCATACTTGATAAAAATGAATGAAACAAACTAGAAAATGAAATAGACTCATGGATTTATCCATTCCCATGACTTCCCCTTAATAACATGACTATACTTATCCGTACAATAATCTGAAACACAGATTTATCAGAAAAACACATAATTTTGCATATAAAAACAGGGCTCCAACACTATAATGAGAAGATATGAAGTGTTTGAACTTAGAAAATGATACAATGACCAAGTAAACACAATATATGTTTCCAAAATCTGCTACAACAACACTAACCTACATTTAAATTCATTTTTTGTTCATTTATTACATAGACAACCAGAATCCCAACCTGGTTTGGATGCTGGAGTTGAGATATTGTTGTCAGCGACCTAGTAATAGATTTTACCCTTGAATAAGGATAGCGACCAACCTTCTAAACCTTCCTGAAACCACATGCCTGGCTAGTGATGGTCATCAACTCTGCTTTTTCTTTTCCACTAAAGAAAGTCCACAAAATGAAATTTCTCTATCTTAAAATGTAAAAGCATATTTGCAAATAGTTTGTAAGTTTGCATTTCCAATACCTTGTATACCTGTCAAACATGGTTTTCTAAATGTTGAAATAGTTTCATTCCTAGTTAAATTTTTTTTGTAAGAGCAACAAAACAAAGGTCTTTATATTAATTATTCAAATGGTGGTGGGGTTGGTGGTGCCAAGTGCCTGTCAGCGTCAAGTTGCATCTCCTCGTTAAATGATATCAGAGTAAAAACAATTAACACATTACACTATATTTACTCATTTGAACAAATGCATAATTTCTTCTATTTCTTCCTTTATTTCAGGATCCTTTCACATTTTCTAATTATCACAGAGCAATACAGGAGCCTTTTGATTACTACATGTTTGGACAAAATTACATTCGGCCATTGATTGATTTTAGGTATTGTTGTTGTGATTCTCAAGAAGGTTTCAGTTCTTGTTTTTTAATCTGATAGGATTGGTTGTATCTCATAGGAGGGTTTCTGATTGTAGATTTAAGTAGTATTTGATCACCCCTAATAATATAGAGGTAGATTATTTTTCCTCATGCTTTTTCCATTGATTTTTTTTTCTATTAATTATGTAGTTTTGACAAATGAATGATAAGGTTATTTTGATTTCTGAGACTAAAAATGACATCTTTGAGTAAATTTTTGAATGTAAGGGAGGTTGTCTATATGTTAGGCTTGCTAGGGGAATTGGATTGCTCAGCAAGAAAAGATTTCTAAATGAATTTAGCTCTAACTCTATGGGAAAGATGATAGTTTGATAGACATACACAATTCTACCTGTATGGGAGTGATGACAGCTGGATGGAACATCTAAAGAGGTTCTAGATATGCTAGAGGAAAGCTACGAGGAAACTAAATTGATAATGTTTGAAGTTTCTTTTTCTTCTTATATGTTGAGTCTAATTAATACGTTTAATGTTGTGTTGCAACTTGTAGTTGAGTATGTTGATATGATAAAGGCTAGCATTGTCGATCCTCTAAAAGTTATCAGAATTGCATTAGTTGATGCAAAAAGGTAAAACTATTTATCTTATTATAATTAGTGGAACTTGCAACTACAATATCTGATAAAAATATACTTCCAAATATGTTTTTGACGTACTAATTTTGAAACCTTATTTTAGGTTGTAGCTCCAAATTGGAGAAGTAAAAGGTGAGTACCAACGAGGAAGAGTTTGGAGGAGTCGAAACCAATAGCGGCAGGAAAGTTGTGGATTTGCAAGGGGATTAAATGGGTCAAGCCCCTATAGGAGGTCGTTGCACTTCCAAAAGGACTGCAATTAAGGAAGGGGAAAACAATATAAGTATATAAAAATAAGAGTATTTTGTTTATATAGTGTCAGTAAGTTGTACAGTGTCACTGAGACATTGAATGTAACCAATGAGATTTTGATTTTCCAATGAGGCTTAATAAAGCAAATTTTTAGAGTGGTTTTTTCTCCACTCATAAATACTGTGTTGTTTGTGTTTGTGTTTTATCAATCATATTTGTTCAAGAATTTTAGTCTTCATTTCATGGTGCTTCTTCAGCATTTGAATACCTATGATACTTGAAGTTTATATGCATTAATTTGTGAGGATTAATTAAGTTAGTTTTGATTTGTAATGACTAAATATATGACTTACATGATTAAATACATGACTAAATTAATGACTAAATATATATGATTGAACAAATCACTACTATGACTAAATAAATGACTAAATTAGCGACTAAATCAATGGCCAAATCAGCTAAATAAATGACTCAAATATTTTAGTCATAAATTTGGTGTTGTTATAAATGACTACAAATAAACCACTAAAATAGTCATGTGACTAAAATTAATGACTAAATAAATGACTAAATAAATGACCAAATAAATGACTAAATAAATGACTAAAATAGTTTAGTCATAAATTTAGTCACGTTATAAATGACCGACAATAAACTACTAATGGTCACGTGACCAAGTAGTCACATATATGCAATTTTTTAGTAGTTTATTTATTCATATATTGTTATTTTTGTACTACGTATAAAAAGAATTTCATCCTACAATGTTGAACATGTTTTGAAGATCTTTGCAACTGTTATCAAATTATGACAACAAGACCATGGGAGTTTCATCTAATAATCATTCTTTACAAATCCACTTGAAACACAACACTCCTGTCACACTTGGTGAAGAATAATAAGCAATAATAAGCTCAACTTGTGATTCATTAAAGCATTTACATCATTCAAAAAATAGAAGGCAACAACAGATGTAACTCAATGCTTGAAAAGACTCAGATAACTTTATTATTGAATCCAAAAGAGTAATACATCTTAGAAATGGAGACAACTATCAAATAAAGTAAAACATGAAAGCACAGTTCAGAACTTCAGAACATGCATTTCGAGTTTTTGTACTGCATTTAGCTTGAAAGTTGCCAAAATGTATTTTCATTAGTTCATTGTGTTTATTACTTTGCAGTCAGTGCCTTCCTCACATTTTGCTCTGTAGCTGGCACCGTTCCTATTTCTGCCCTTTTCTTTAAAATTTTCAAGGCTTTTTCAACAAATCCACTAAATGCTTTACTTACTCATGCCGATTGCAGTTGTTTAAAAGTTTCTAATATATTTTCAACATTTCCATCTATGTTTGGTGCGCTGCCCCTTAAACTATTCTGCTGTGTCAAACCTGCCCTGCCCTCGTTCTCCATTCAAGCTTTAGCTCTATGAGCGAATATTCGCTAACAACATCTTCTTTAAGGTTTCTAAAACCTTTTCAACACATGTATTTTATGTATAGGCTACAACCATAAAATTGGCGTTCTCCCTGTTGGATCGAGCTTGATAGTTAATGAGGGCCTTTTTACACATCTGTGGCGCACACTTAGCATCTCACAGTATCCTCTACCTTTCCATATGGTGGTTGCATTCGTTGTGAAGTTTCTAAATTTTTTTCAACAAACTACTTTATGCGCACTGGCTATAAACACAACATTCTAGCAACTAGTGCATTTGCTTGAGATTTTTTAATGCTTTTTGAAGGGATTCCCCTCTGT
>VDFB02217366.1:0-14290 GCA_007258455.2 Sequoia sempervirens
ATATAGAGCGACAGGGAGAGATATAACAATCACCCTCCCTATGTCTCTATCTATTCATCCTTATCTCTTTATCTCTCTACCCCTCTCTATCTCTTTGTCTCCTTTTCTATTTGTATGTTTGTCATTATCTCCCTCTCTCTCTATATTTTCTTCCCTATATATATTTATCTTTGTCTCCTTAAGTGTGTAATGGGTACATTGAAGTGGTCTTAAAGGAGAACCATCATATCTTTAATCAAATGGCATGCTACCTTGAGCATAACTCCCCAAGGACACATGTCATCCTTGGATTGTTGACATGAAACAACCAATCAAAATTTAGTTTCTCTCTCTCATATTAATATATATTACTATTATATTAAATATATATTATATTAATTATATTTTGTATTATGTAAAAATATACTTATTATTAATTATTAATTATAATAATTTTATACGTATTTAATAATTTTGTTAAAGAATATAATATATAATTATAATAAGTTGAATAATTATATTATTTGCTAAAATAAAGCTAATATATATAACTATATTGCAGAATATTAAAACCTAGCTAAATGGTGCCAAATTTTTGAACTTAATTAACATAATGTAAAAGCTAACAAAACCAGGTTGTAACTCGTCAAATTGGAGAAGTGAAAGGTCAATGCCAACACCGAGAAAGAGTTTGGAGTAGTGAAAATAAAGGTCGATGCAATAGGAAGAGTTTGGAGGAGTGAAAAAAAGGTCAATACCAGCGCCGAGGAAGAGTTTGGAGTTAAACAAGGTCAATACCAGCACCGATGAAGAGTTTGGAGGAGTGAAAACAAGGTCAATATCAGCGCCGAGGAAGAGTTTGGAGGAGCAAAAACAAGGTCAATACCAGCGCCGAGGACAAGGTTGAGGGCACTCACAGAAAATCGACGACCAAGGGGCAATGAGTACTGTAAGTTTGGCACCCCCATTCTCGGATCCGGCACAAGAGAGAGATGGTTCGGGCATAGATAGGAAACTGAAAAAGTCATTGATCCTGAGCGCCTTGCCATGCAGTTCATGGAGCCAATCTCCTTCTCTTCCCTTGCCAACTATAATTCTTAATTAATCGTAAGGTAGCGATGGATTAATCAGCTTGCTATAATACGATTAATCTACTACTAGAGTAAGCAGATAGATAATACCCGGGGCAACATAACCCCCCTATAGTTCATGTTGGAGGGAATTCTAGATTAGGGAGGGAATCTCCCTGCTATTCTATGGGCATCAGCCTGCGGCAATATAACCACCCACATGAACTGCAGGGTGGGAATTTAGAAAGTAAGCAGGTGGTTAATTAATAAACCTGCTAGCCCCCCAACTAAACTATAGTTTCGTGTGTTCATGTGGCCCTTTAGCCCCTCGGGAGGGAGGGCCCCTACTATTCTATGGTAGAGGGGGAGGCCCCTACTATTCTATGGGGTAGTTTAGCCAATTGATTGAAAGGGAAACTCTGTTGCATATATATGGAAAAGCGAGCCAATTAACAACTTCAACCCTCCAGGTTGGTCACCTGAGAATAGGAAAGGCCCTTCTTTATCTGAAATGCTATACAAAGAGAGGGGTTAGCTAGGGATGGAAACATTAGTTCAATAGTGCCCCGGCTGATAGATGCATAAGCGAATGAGTATGGTTAACCGAATCATGGAGGAGATCCAGTTCCATAGGTGCTGCAGTGGAGAGGGAAAGTTGCCGCCTTATTATAGATAGCAGCCGATGAATGAATCAATTGGTTACTTCAATGCCCCGAGGATACCAATCTCTACAACTCCATTTGTTTCACAGGGGTGGGTGGGAGGAAGAGAGACGGTACTTGTACGCTCTCGGAGAAACATCGAACCTGATCGACCTGTTCTACCCTGGAACACTGCGTTCCTCTGCACCACCCACCCAATCAAGCCTATGGCCCACTGCCTGCCCCTCACCTCCTATTCGTCGGGTTGTGCTATTATTCCTAAGTCGGATTAGTGGTTATTGCTCCTCTAAGAGACAGATCTCTCGAATATTCCCCCAACAAGCGTCTCCTAATCAAAATGGTTCCATGTTTCCCTACTTATATTGCGGTACTGATGAACTGCCCAGGTGGGTGGGAGCCGTATCTTATCTACGTTGGGTAGCCCTATCTTCATTATGAAAGTTGGTCTCGGGTAGGTGAAGGGGCTTGATTAAATGTGGTCTCACATTCTATCTAAGTCGTCGAATTCCAATAATTCCTATGGTATTAGGAACAAGCTACAACCAATTCCGAGTCCCCTTAGAATAGTAGGGCCAATGCCTAGTAGTACCATGGATACGCCTACGATCCTGAAGGGGGATAAGCAGTTAGCCGCTGATTCATGGAAGAAGGGTTAAGCATATTCCCCAGCTTATGTCCCCATAGTTTCATACCCATTCCTGGCTCCCGAGATCCCCTCTCACATAGTAATAATGATTCCTCCATTTATGTATGGTTATTAATCTCCCTAGATAGATAGAGTGGGGCACACCCATTTCGAACGTGTTTCCCGTCTCCGTAGCCTAATAAACTATAGGCCCATTGGATGAAACTTGGATCATGCTATCTATTCAATACCATTAGATATCATTGGATAAGAATAACACTTGAAAGCGAGTTGTGCCCCTTTCGGGGTGTTCATGTGGGAGGAGATAGGGCCCCCGAGCTTTTGGTAAAAGAACGAACTCCCGTTCTATAGAAAAGAATGAGAATGAAGTGACCTGGGAAGATAATGATGATTTCCTTTTCCAATAGAAGCCTGTAGTTTCTCTAGGCCATGGTCAGTTAACCTTTTCTAAGAGGGGGTCTGATGGAGATTGTTGAAACGACACGTATGTTGCCCAACACATACTGCTTATGTTTGGGCTTTCACGATTATAGGCTTCAGCAGTTGTTGCACTTTTGCACCGTCTATCTCCTCCCACCCAGGGATACTTAGACGTAATTATTGAGAGAATAACATAGTTCTCTTCGCAACCATTTATTCAAGATAGGGAGCTTCTTATTCCCACCCCCCCCGTCCAAGGCCCAATCCATAAACTGGTTGAACCGATCCGTAAACTGCGTTCAGAAGAATTACGGGATAAACTGGCCCCCCACCTATTTTTGTTGGGGTGGGTGTTCATGAGGAGATAGATTATAGGAGTTTTCTCCTGATCCACAAAATGAGAATTCTCCGATATGAGATAGACCGAGGATGAGGAGATTTAACCTTCAATTTTCATGCCTAGTTTCCAAAGATCTTCTCATACATTGGCACCCCCATTCTTGTAAAATGGTATAAGATAAGACAAAAAAAAAAAAAATAGCTTATACAGAACATATCCACCTACAATCCCATTCAAGCATTTAATTAATTCCTTGAATTATACCTAAAAACAAATCATACACCACAACGTTGAGTGAGCGAAACAACCCTTGATCATTTATTCAAAATTTAGATATGCTTGTACAATGGAAGTTGTAGTTTGAATTAATCATATCAATTCAAATGCGATCTTGTCATAAAACATCAGATACCTAAATTCAAACCTACTAGAATGACTCAAAACCTAAATTTCATTTCCTAAAACCATTCGGACTTTAATTTGCTCTACAACTTTCATCTGGACTAGACCAAAAATATCTAACACTAGCAGTACTTAAGCCTTGAAGTCAGCCTAGCATAGAAAAGAACAGAAACAAGCATCGGGGCGAGAAAGCACCGTCAATCACCCGTAGTGGATGCCTTGTACTCTCTTCATGGGTTGGCCAATCAAAATTGATCACCTCATTCACCTTGACCTTTATAAAGGTTTTGTATACTTTTGATTCACTTCTCTTTCAAAAGACTCAGAATGAGCTAGCGCCAACAATTTTGTCCACTCTGACTCACCAACAAATCATAATACTCCAGGTTACTGTTTTTTCGAGGTTTTGTAATCAAACATGATATAAGTGGCTCTTACACTTTTTTGTGATTCTTGTATCTTGTGTAGCAGGGCCTGCGTGGATATATTGTAATTTGTGGGATGCATGAATAGGGTGTAGGTGTAGATATAAAAATAAAGTTGACATTGTGCATCTAAGTCTGACTACTGACATCATTTCATCCTAAATCATTCCCCGACCTAACCATTTAATTGAATATCTTTATTTGATTAAATTCATTTGTTTTCTTCTCTTAATTAAACAAATCATGTGTTTAATTAAGTCTCTTAAATCATTCTCCATCTCTTTTAATTAAATAATTAATTTTATTTAATTAATTAAATCTCTAAAGTCTATCTATTAAATTGAATAAATTAAAATCTTATTTAATTTAATCTTACTCCAATCCAAGGTCTAACCCTAGTGGCTATAATGTCTTGGATCAATTGAAAAGAACCCCTGCACATATCTCCATCATGGAGTTACTCAAAATCTCATCTGCACACAAAAAGATTCTAGAAGAAGCTTTGGCGTCATCCACTGTCCCCGTAGATCTAGATGCGGAACAATTCCAAGCTATGGTCGCAAGAATCACCACACCTAACATTCTTACATTTTCTGAACAAGACTTACCCGCACAACCATCTCACAACCGTGTGCTTCATCTGGAGGCGTATGTAAATAAAAAGAAAGTCAAGAGAGTCTTGGTGGATGGAGGTGCAGGCTTAAATATTTGCTCCTTAAAGCTTCTAAAGAATTTGAACATTTCAAAGGATTCAATTGACAAAGGAAAAGGCATCACAATAAGAGCATACGATGACCAGGAAAGGGTATCCCAAGGCACCATTCAACTTCCTATCCAGGTTGGACCCGCCATCATGCAAACCAACTGTCAAGTCTTGGACCTCGATTTACCATACAACATTCTCCTAGGGCGACCATGGATACATGCAATGCAAGCTGTAGCTTCAACCTTTCATCAATGTGTGAAATTCACACATGAAAGTCAAGAGGTTACTATCCATGGAGATCCTGAGCCATTTGCCTACTGCAAAAATCTAGAGGAAAAATACTACAAGATCCTGCAAGTACCCAAGAACGATGAAGGCCCATCAACACCTTATGTGGATCCCACCACTCTCACTTCTGTGACAGAGACACCCTCCACCCCCGCCATCCCTGCCTTTTCTGATATCAAAGTCATAATACAAGATGATGGTTGTGGAAACTATTCAATGCCTAAGAATGATTTTGTAGTAGGAGAGCTACCACAATCTCCTAGATCAAGAGGACGACCACAATCACAAGAAGCTTCAACATCTCAAGGCTCCTATGAACAAAACCCCACCTTCACAAGTGCAGGAGATCTTGGTCAAGAAACATTAGAGGGGGACCTATCTCATCTCCTCTATCGAGATGATATACCGGCAGTTGAATTGCCTATGGATGAATGAAACAAAGGTATGAAGATGATGCTCTCGATGGGATATAACCGGAACCAAGGGTTAGGCCAAGATAATAATGGGCGTGTAATACCCATTATACCTGAGAAGCAAATAAAAAATCTTGGCATTGTTCATCCTACTCCTAAGGTAATTGTACTTGGTCGAGGTGCCCATGGTAGACAGAACCGAACACCTCCTCAGGAATTCGTAGCTACTCCACAATCCTCCATGACTTTAGGAATGCCCACTGATTTAACTGAGTCACCAGAAATAGGATTACCTTTGCTGTTTGAGGATACTAACATCCTTATGATTAGCACCTTGTCTTATGAGCCTGAAAACCAAAGCAATGAAATCCGATTAGTCTATCCCCAACTAATTGATTACGACCAACGAGGACTACCAATTCTTGACATGTTCGAAAATGATAAGGCACTCTCAAAATTCATGGGACTTAGGGATGACATTCCATGTGGGGATCATAAAGCATGTTTTATCATAGAGCTGGATACACATGCATACTATGGAGAAACGATTGAATCCCTCAGTCGCAAAAATAAAAAATTGAGAATAATCTCCAAGTCCTTGAGTGAAAACCACCTTGTGGCACTCTCCGACTCTAAAAAAGTAAAAAGAAAGGACACATCCAATGGTGAAAACCTCTATGAGGCGCCTGAGGATGGGGGATTCAATCTTCCTCTTATAGCTATACACAAAGAAAAGTCAGCTATGCTAGCAGAAAAGTGCAACCCCATCAATCTAGGAACACAAGAAACTCCTCATATTACATTCTATGCTAAGTCATTATTATGCAAAGAACAAGAGGAGTTGGCTACCTTCTTAAAGGAGAGGAAGATAAATTTTGCGTGGACCTATGCTGATATGCCAGGATTGGATCCAGAGGTAGTGGTTCATCACTCGGTAGTCTATCCTGAAGCTAAACCTATAAAACAGAAGTTGAGAAAGATGCACCCATAGATTGCTCTATTAGTCAAGATGGAACTCCATAAACTACTAGATGCGGGATTCATACGAACAATCGCCTACCCTGAGTGGGTCTCCAATCTAGTACCGGTTTCAAAACCAACTGGGGGCATAAGAATCTGTACGGACTTTAGGGACTTGAACAAAGCTTGCCCAAAAGATGATTTCCCGTTGCCTAACATTGATATGATTGTAGACATGACCACGGGGCATGAGATGCTTTCCTTGATGGATGGATTTTCAGGCTACAATCAGATAAGAATTGTAGAGGAAGACCAACATAAAACATCTTTCACTTGTCCTTGGGGAACATACTACTGGAACGTAATGTCATTCAGCTTAAAGAATGTCAGGGCCACATGCCAAAGGGCCATGACACTAATATTCCATGACATGATCCACAAAATATTTGAGGACTATGTCAATGACATCCTAGGAAAATCCAAAAAGAGGAAGGATCATATATCGGTCTTGAATGCTAGCTTTGATAGACTAGAAGAATACAAGGTTCGTTTGAATCCCAAGAAGTGTGTCTTTGGCGTACAATCAGGAAAGTTGTTGGGCTACATAGTGTCAATGAGAGGCATTGAGATTGATCCGGCAAAGGTGAAAGAAATACTTGAAATGGAAGCTCCTAGGACATTGAAACAACTGAGAGGTCTCCAAGGCAGGCTTCACTCAATTCGCAGGTTCATAGCACAATTAGCAGACAAACAAATCCCTTACTCTCACTTACTCCACAAGGGGGTAACGTACAAATGGGATGACAAATGCGAACAAGCATTCAAAAAAATCAAGGAATATCTATTAACACCTCTAGTACTAAGGCCTCCAATACAGAACAAACCATTGAACCTTTATATCTTAGCAACTGCACAACATGATGAAAATGGAACAGAAAGAGCCATCTACTACATCAGCCGCACAATGGTGGGCCATGAGTTAAACTATACATTCATTGAAAAAGCTTGCCTAGCAGTGGTGTTTGCATCCCAAAAATTCAGACACTACATGTTGGTACACAAGATCAAACTCATAGCTAAAATTGATCCCCTAAAGTATCTTCTTTCAAAGGCAATGCTTACCAGAAGAATGGCTAAGTGGGTAATGATATTATCAGAATATGACATTGAGTATGTGGAGCGCAAGGCAATCAAGGGACAGGTCATTGCAGACCAACTGGCAGACACACCTATCTATGCGGAGAACCCACTTGTTTCAGAATTTCCAGATGAATCCATTTTCAACATTGACATAGCTACTCACTGGAAACTATACTTTGATAGCTCCTACACACAACATGGGTTAGGAGCTGGTATCTTCTTCATCACTCCACAAGGGGATTGTATACAAAGATCATACAAAATAGCATTCCCTTGTACCAACAACATTGCAGAATACGAGGCTTTAACTATAGGTCTCAGGATAGCAGTACAGTGGAACATTATGACATTGAAGGTATATGGAGATTCACAGCTTATCATAAATCAAGTGAACAATGAGTACCAAACAAAGGATGATAAGCTAACTCCATACAAAAGGCTGGTGGAAAATCTCAAGGAAACTTTTATTGACATCACATTCGAGCAAGTACCAAGAACCAACAACAGAGCAGCAGACGCAATGGCAACTATTGGATCACTCTTAGAGATCCCTCAAAATGTTCTGAAATACGACTTCTTACTAGAGCAGCTTCTCATACCAGCATTCAAGGTACGAGAGTCAAAATTTGTGGGTGAAATCATTGGTCCGAATGATCAGTGGTACCAAGACATTTACACATACCTTAGGATAGGTATCATTCCCGCTGATTTGCATTCAAGCCTTAGATGAACCTTTATCAAGAAAGCATCTCGTTTTGTCATTTTAGGAGAAACCCTATATCGCAAAAGCATAGAAGGAACCTTACTAAGATGTCTTAACCCTGAGGAGGCTTCGATTGCCCTAACTGAGGTGCACAACGGCATCTGTGGTTCTCATTCGAGTGGCATGACCTTGGCTAAGAAATTGCTGAGGAGTGGGTATTACTGGCCTACCATAGACAGAGAGGCACATGAATATGTCAAGAAGTGTCTACAATGTCAGCAACATGGGGACCTCATCCATGCTCCAGCTCAAGAGCTTCATCCAATCGTCACACCATGGCCCTTTTCACAGTGGGGACTCGATCTCATTGGGAAAATCACACCCACCTCATCCAACGGCCACAAATTTATTATAAGCTGGTAGTACTTCACCAAGTGGGTTGAAGCCATACTATGACCTACATAACAAAGCGGATCTCAAAGTTCATCACGAACTATCTCATATGCCGCTATGGTGTTCACAAGCCATTATCTCGGATATTAGGACACCATTCAAAAATTAGGAATGCAGCGGCCTATGTGATAATTCAAAATCCAACATAGCTTTCTGCCCATTTTATCCCCGAGGCAATGACTGACGAAGCTACAAATAAAACCATCCTCAAAATCCTTAAGAAAATAGTCAATAGCGTAGGTCGTGGCCGGCATTTCTTGACAATCACGCCCTTTATAGCTCATGTATCTCCATTTCATTGGTCTCACGGATCGAGAGGCCATCTTTCCCATTGAGATTCGAGCTACATCCCTCAGGAGTATCATTGCAAAACCTCATCACCAGACGAGGAGTATATCGAGGTTTCAAAGTGATGGTGGGGTACATTACAGACTGACTGACGTGGATGCTAGACCATCTGCCAGTGTATCAGGAATAGACTCAAAGGTACAACAAGAAAATCCAGGCGAGAACTTTCGAGGTGAAATTGGTGCTAAAGAGAGAATCGGGAAAGTGTCTTGAACCCAAATGGCAGAGCAGTTTGAACCCAGTAGCTGGGACCCTTTGTCACATCCTGACAAGCTACAAATGGAGGCATACTCCGGTTATCAACACTGAAGGGAACCCCTCACGGAGCCAATGAATAACTCTCATCTCAAAGTTTATGCCTAAATCTTTCGAGTATAGAACCAACAAATCAAAAATCATAAAAAGTCCTAAAAATGGTTACTTGATGGCTTACGGCAAATAGGAAACTGTAGTGACAACAAAAAATCAAAAATCAAGAAAATAATATTAAAGAAAAAATCATCCTCTAGTGAAAACCACTTGACGGTGGCACTTTAGGCAAGTACCTTGGTGAAAACCTGGTAAACAAGCACCTTGTGTAAATAAGCACTCTCCATCCATCTTGGTCTCTGTGACTTGCTTTGCATCATTCATTCACTCATCGCATATCATCGCATTTCACCCTTCCATCCGCATCTGCACCATAGCTTGGTCTTTCATTTGTGTCATGATTCCTCCTAGAGCTACTCGACCCACTTAAAAGGTCAGTTTGTCCTGCCTATATCGGAGTAGTCTATCACCTCACACTGGGGGCACGTTCTCATCGGATCGGATTCGTGTATGATCTTAAACATCAGAAAATTAGAAAATCCAAAACATTCAAAACATATCAAAATCCAAAAACAAGTCAAAAAGTCAGTCAAAAAGTCAAAAAAAAGAGTCGTCAGTCGAACTACGTCGTCTCTGAGCTTGAACGTAGGCAAGGTTGATCTTTGATTATCCCCCGAGACATTTAGGTCAGTCCTATAGAAGTCCGTCATAATAAAACTGACATTTCATCATGTATATCTTCATTTGTAAATCGGTCAAGTTGTCAGTCGAACTATGTGGTCTCTGCGTGTATAACGTAGGCAAGGCTAATCTGTTGATCAGCCCTCGAGGCCCCTAGGATAGGTCTTTAGGTTAATCTCTTGGTCAAAATCTCAAAAAATCTCAAAACATTAGAAAATTGAAAATCAAAACATTTGAAAACATTTGAAAAAATACCAAAAATAGCCTCAAAACATTGCAAAACTCCAAAAACATCCAAATATTTGAAAAAAAATCCATCCGCCTCATCTCGCTTACACTTGCGATAATCAATCATCCATAATAAATCGTCATCACCCTCAACCTTTGGTAAAACAGTCGGAAACAAGTCTAGCAGTCAAAGGTGAAAACCTAAATTATCAAAATCTCAAGTATAGGTCAATCAGCAAGCAAGTTGGTCAACTCTTTTCTTATCAATGGCATATACATCATAAATCAATTTCATCATCGTTTGATAAATGCATGTCCTAGGATCCATTCTGACAATGGGCACTTTTATCAAACCAACCACTTTGGGTAAATGAAATGACGTGTCATTAACATGTCCTAAGATCCGTTCCGACAATGGACATTATCTTTTGGCAATAAGTTTTGGCTCCCATCTTTCGAAACATCATTTCTCTCGGCTAACGGTACGAAGAACATTAGTTCGTTTGCTCACTTACTTTATCTTGTTTGATTTATCTCATTGTGCTCATTCCAAGGACCTCTCAATGATGTCCGAACGAAGGATTTAGAGAGATAGGAATGGGGCAACGATCATTATCTTTTGTCTGCTGTGCTTGTTGGATATCTTTGTAATATAACCTTGGTCATGCGTGCTTTTGTTTAGTCTGTAGCGAGGGTGTTTTAAGTTTCTTGTTGACCACATAGAAAGGCTCGCCTTCCTATGTTTTGGTCTGAGATATTTGAAATATTTGAACTATTTTCTGGACAGGGTTCTGTATGTCAGGTGTGAACAAGAATACTCCTATCCGATTTGTCGAATCAAAGTCCATCACACTAGGTACAACGCCATCCTGGTTCTCGATACCTTGATGCATCATACTGCGTGTATTATCAAACATAAGGAAATCCGCCCTTTGAAAATCCCAACTCCACGACAAGTAGTCATCATCATTTGCATGATCATCTCATTCTTTCATTCTTCTATCACATTCTTCTATATTTACTAACATTTCTATCCCAGTTAGTACATGAAGCTACCCATAGCTAATGAATGTCCATTCATCTACATCAACCACTCCTCTCACATTTTATCATGATTTTGATTGGCAATTGGCATTCCCATTCAACATCTCGAGGGGGCAATAGTGGGGCATCCGAAAAATTAGAGAAATTTTGACTATTGATCATGACAAGATCATTCTTTGAATCAATGCAACAAGTACATTGCTTCAAAGAGGGGCAAAATGTAGACACGCAAAATGTACAAGTTGACATTGCGCATCTAAGTCTAACTACTGACATCATTTCATCCTAAATCATTCCCCAACCTAACCATTTAATTGAATATTTTTATTTGATTAAATTCATTTGTTTTCTTCTCTTAATTAAACAAATCATGTGTTTAATTAAGTCTCTTAAATCATTCTCCATCTCTTTTAATTAAATAATTAATTTTATTTAATTAATTAAATCTCTAAATTCTATCTATTAAATTGAATAAATTAAAATCTTATTTAATTTAATCTTACTTCAATCTCTTTAATTAAATAATCAAAACATATTTATTTAATTAAACTCATTAAATCATTTCCTCTCTTGTTTGATTTAAATTAATCCAAAAATCTAAGTCAAAATAAGTCAAACTGCCTAATCTTCATTAAATTGATCAAATCTTGATTAAATCTAATCTAATCTTCAAAATCCTCTAGCTTTTCCCACTTGCACAAATAAATCAATTTATTGATTTATTAAATCTTCATTTTCCCTCAACAAAGCATCTTTTGGAGGAAGATTCTTCTATTTCAAATTCAAAATTTGAATGACATGTCCTTCCAACATGTCATTTACTCTCTCTTACAATTCCTTGCAACAAGGCATTTACTTCTTCTTACATGTCCTTGCCTTGAGCCAAGTGGCATTTAATGCAATTTTCTTTCCCCCTCTTACATGTCTTTTCTCAAAATTCAAATTCAAAAAATGCATTTATTGGCACATTTGTCAAAACTTGCACATTCCTCACCCAATCACATTTGGACAAGTGGCATTTTGCCATTGGCCAAATCTTTGTCCCACATTGCTCTATTTTGGCTTTGTTTCCATTTCAACATTCTATAAATAGAATGCTTCACCATGCATTTCATCATCCACAATTATGCAAAGTTATTATGCACAAATATCTCTCAAATTCCATCCATCTTCTTAACTAGTTTATTGCAGATTTTGGAGCTCATTGAGGGACTTATCAAGTGGATCAATCATCTTCAATCAACATTTTCATTCAAGGAGTGGGGAAAGGGCAAATCTCCACACACCTATTTGCACCAACTCCCCCATGGGATCAAGTGTTTGCATGCTAAATTAGGATTTCATATTTCCATTATGTTCTTCATTGTTTTCTTTGTTTTATTTCCTATTTTTAGCTTTGTGAATGGATTTCATGGGGAATCCTTGTTCACGCTTACAAGATGACTCTCTAACATTGTTTGTTGTTGTGTTTTTGTAGGCACTTCGAATTGGGGTTCACAGTAGGTTACAACAAAACATGTATGGGAGATCTGATTTTATGAATTTTTATCCATGTGCAGACCTAATGGGTTGTTTCTAAAACACTGAATATAAATGATATACATACACACACACACACATATATATGTGTGTATGTATATGTATTTTTAAATGTAAATGTAAATGCAATTACTGGATGCTCTCCTAGAACAATAAATGCAACATATCAATCATTAAAGAAATCTATATCTATGTATATAAATGTGTATTTCTAAATGCAAGTGTAAATGCAAAGAGCATATGGTTTTGTAGTGTTATAGATACAACATATCCATAAATTAATGTAATTGAAATTCTAAAGTCTTCAACACATATAATATGAAATCGATCATGTTGGTGTTTTTTCCTGTAAACCAGGTTGGTCTTCTAATCTAGTCTTTGGGTTCTTTCATCAATCATCCTACCTTAAAACATACCAAAAATCTCCTAGCAATTAGACATAGGAAGATTTAATATGACTTAAAAAAAATTTATTGCCAAAGTGTAAACTTATGATAACTTAACCAGGCCTAGTACACACTCCCTCCCCGTTAACCACTTAGACATATGGAAATTAAATGTTAATTTGCTTCTATTTTTAGTCATGTAGGTGTCCAATAAACCACTTGGTGGTGTTTCCCTTCAAGTTTATTTACTTGAATGAAGAGAAAAAGTCCTTTGATTACAATTAGAGAATACATTTGAGGCCTTGGTTGTGTAACTGGTGGACCATAGTCACATTTAACACTTGTTACAAAGTTTGGGAGTTAAAATGTTAAGTAGATTTGATTTGTGATGGACACATTTGGACGGTAGTAACAATAGTTTGCAATCTATCAAGACTTGATTACCTTATAACCTGTGAAATTCTAGCGATGAAATGATAGATTAATCATAATGTCACCTTGGGATCACATCACCATGAAAGAACTTCATCCAACATCCTTACGAGTGCAGGTACCACCAAATAGGTATTTTTCAGATCTGTCTTCCTCGAGCGAGGGAAATTCAGGAAGAGAAGAGGAAAGCGAGACATATAGTATGTCTAAAAGAGGGAGATCAACTAGAGGTCAAAAGATTAGAAGAAAAATTTGTAAACGCATGGAATTTTTTCTTGCTAAAGGGGGGTCATGTTCTTATGATGATCAGAGCATAGGTGACGTCGAGGTGCCCTTGAGGTACAACATCTACGGAAACAATGGGTACCCAAGGAACTTCCTCCAATAAACACCGATTTTTGCGTCAACGAGAGGATATATCGCATAGCACCATCGTCATTACATGGTTTGGGCCTATTTTGCACGGACGGCATAAAGGTTTGTTACGACAAAGTTACTGAATTGATGAAGTATGTTGGACCCTTTTACAGTTACAAACATTGGATGCAACTGGTTCGATATACACGAAGTATGCGTAGGTATGCACTGTCAGCAAATTATATACAACTAAAAGATAAGGATCAAAATAAAGGAGTGGCTATGTACATTGACGGAAGGCCAAAGCATCAGGGAATATTGCAGGGTTTATAAACAGTACACGACCTGGGTCAACAAAT
>VDFB02217368.1:0-18810 GCA_007258455.2 Sequoia sempervirens
CTAAAATCTTTCTTCAATCAAATTTTATGTTAAGATACATTTTAATAATTTGAGTTAGGGTCTTGTTCAAAGAAACAATAATTTTAAAACAAGAGCTACAAAACTGATGAGTTCTTGCCTTGAAGTGCATCTGCAATGAAATTTCCACTTGACACTAAATTTCTTTGACTTGACTCTTTTTATCCTTTTCTAGTTGCAGAGACATGCTACTCAGTTATGCTATAGTTATTTAAACCTCTGTCCTCAGTACTTGTATATACTTGGGGACTAGTTTAGCATGACATGTTTCATTAAAAATTCAACCCCATTACCCTGCTTAAAAAAATTTAAAATTATTAATATAAAAGATTGCCAAGCGAGAAAGAAGGCACCTAGCAATTGAAGTTGCCACTTGCCCCAAAATTGCTTGTTAAATTGGCATTATTTCACAACTTCTACTTCCACATATCATTCTCAAATGTGTGACATCTTCACTATAGTTTCTGTAAATCCATGCATGTAGTGTTGTTTCTAAAATATGTTTCCAAACCATTTATAGATATGGCATAAATGAGGAGCAATTTTTTTATTATTAATGATAGTGTACTTATATGCAATACTACAAACATGTGGATTGTTGTTTGGTAGTTTTTTTCTCTCCTAAGATGAACTCAATGATAAGTTTGGGTAAGATGGAATGTAGTATACTAAGTATGTTCCCCAAAACATTTGTCTCTTAAAACATTGCAACAAATGAGCATGGTGATCCTCAAAAAGGTGCAACTCAACAAACAAACTCCCTTGCAAACATTTAACAATACCAACAAAAACAACAGGGATAATACTTTGAAGTTTGAAAAAAATATTGAGTCAGTTATCGAGCTTACCGCAACTTCTGATGAATTCACAAATCATCACTTGGAAGCAATGAAAAGGACTTTTGACATTGAAAATGGCCTAAATGGAGATTTGACCAAGCAAATAGACAACCTATATGCTTACGATGCATATTTAACCAACCCTTTTCTATCACCTTCAATAAAGTGTCAAATGTGTAAGGCCAAAGCAATTGCACAAAAGCATAAAGGGATAACTAATGGATGGTATCTATTATGTACCATGTTTGAGCTCTTCTTTTTGTGGTGTATTTTGTATTTTGTATCTATTATGTACCATGGTATCTTTTTGAGCTCTGCTTTGGAATATAACTCATATTAGAAGCAATAATTTTCAATCTATATATAATTTACAGGCATCATTCAATCTTAGATATAAATTATGCAAACATTCAATACTAGATATTGCAATTCTACATATTAGCAGTGTTGTTGTAGCACATTAGTTGTTAGAAACTTATAACCATTGGAGTCTCCATCTATGGAACTGCGTATTCATAAATAAATATTTTGTTTCTTTACCATCAAGATTGCTTCAATATTTTTACTAGCCCATGTTTTGAGTTATGCCTGATAGAACATGCTTATGGGATCAAAGTTTAATCAATTTCTAATTTTTCACAAAGATTGGAATAAGAGAGTAGATTCATCCTGATATTGCTATTAGGATTCAACCATGTAGTTTTACAAGTCAAACTCATTGACCCATGTTTCATGAGTAGTGGTTCACAAGAACCCATTTCTCATGATAGTGAATGGTCCACTCCACTCATTACATCTAGGTGATGCTCACAGAGGTGAAGCACTGGGCTTTCTTGGGAGGCCACCCATCTCGGTACCACTCCAACACAAGTGTGCTTAATCACAGACTTTTTCCAAGGTTAAACCCACTTAGCTTGCAACCCTATTTGCAAAACCTTCAGCAAGTGTTGTGCCTTATGAACCATTCATTATAGAGCCCCTTTAGCTCGTCAATTGATAAGTAAGAGGTATTTGCTATCAAGATTCAACCATGTAGTTTTAAGAGTCAAACTCATTGACCCATGTTTTAAGAGTAGATTCCTTCTTTTTTTTCAATTTTGAAATAAAAGTGATTCTAGAGGGTAATCTAGAGGGTAATCTTGTGCTGTTGATATCCTTGGGTACTATTTTCTACCTATTTGTTGTCAGTGATATTGCCAGTGGTAATTTTATCAATGAGGAAAGAGCCCCTAATAATTTATTCCCAGACACAAAAACGTGAGGGAGGGATTAAATGTTTTTCAAGTTTGGTTTTCTAAAAAGCTGCAGAACTCTTGATCCCTTATTTAACTGCTAACTTATGCTAATTAGAAGAAACGGTGAAGAAGCTAAAATATAATAGTAAATAAACAATTTACCTGTAAAGAAAGTAGCTGAATATTGTGCGAGAACGATGACATTAAAAGGACACATTTTGCAGGTTAAAAAGGAAAACCTTTTGAGACAAACAAATTGCTTACAGTTGAGTAAGCAGCTGTAGAAGAGGTGGTACATTCACGAGCATCTACACACAAGCCTGCAGCCTGCAGCGCTTCCCACCCAGTACACTTGTGGGACTGTCAGTTTTATACTTACTATGCATGGCAGAAAGAAAGCATAAGCTTCATCTTAAAATTTAAAAAACCTCAAAAGGGGAAACTTGAGACAACAAATTGCTTACAGTTGAGTAAGCAGCTGCGAAAGAGGTGGTACATTCACGAGCATGTACACACAAGCCTGCAGCCTGCAGCGCTTCTCACCCAGTACACTCGTGCGACTGTCAATTTTATACTTATTATGCATGGCACAAAGAAAGCATAATCTTCATCTTAAAAATTAAAAACCTCAAACAATGTGATGAGTGTCATAAGACCCTAAATCTGCCAGGCAATGTGACGGGTGTCATAAAACTCTAAATCTGCCAGTTAATGAGCATAAATTCTTTACAATTGAATGAATGAATGAATGAAAGATTTTAATGACGTCCACGAGACTAAACAGCCTATGGGACCGAGACATTCAACAACTTAGTTTGTCTCCAGACTCTTCTCCAGATCAGATCTCCTGCTATTAATTTTGACTAGGAGGCTAGCCGTCTGATTTATCTTATCCTCCTCAAATAACTGCTGCATATTGCCCACATCTGAAATACTTGAGTACTGATTACGGATATTTTCATAATGCAAAGTGCCACTCCGTTTCCACCACTCCCTTATTACAAAATAAGCACGTTCTTTCTTCCCAAGTTTCCTTAGGAGTCTTCCACCTACCAGTCTCACATCTAAGATGGTGAGACCCCGTTCTCAATTGAGCAATTAATAGCCTCGCTTTCCCTTTAATAGTTGCACCTAAATATGGTTTTTCACCATGTTCCTTAGCTGGGTTAAACTCTTTGATGTAATATGCTTTTTTTCGCCCGATCTGATTTGACCACATGGCAGTCCTGAATTTTTCCTTCACATAGATTTTTATTTCACTGTTGGTGTCAGGACACTCATGTAATTTGATGTTCCACTTGTTCAGCCACTTGATGTTCTGTTTCATCCATGTTTTCTTTCTTCGGACTAGAATCTCCTCCATAACCGTTTTGGGCCACCGGTGGTTATCCATGTTTTCGACCTTTTTTAGATAATTTGAACATTGCAGCAGAGCTTCATACACAAACGCCAATAAGGTGCACATATTAATTCACAATATACATGCATGATTGATATAGTTCTCCGTCAAGAACTAAAAATGTACAATGTCCACAATCAGAAACCGGTGTTCGTAACAAAAAATATTTTACTGGATAAGATCAGCATGGCCACAGAAAATTGCAAACTTCCTTAGTAGTTTACACAAAAATATAATGGAGAAATACCCTTTGTTTGCGTGGCTCAAGTTGGAACGATAAAACACTCTTAAAGAGATTTAGAAGTTGAGGAACTTTCAAATCCAGGCACGCGAGTGAATTGACAGATAAAAACTTTTCAATTGCCATTGACATTAAGTAGGACATGGATAAAATTATAAATATCTACACAGAACTGTTATCAAATATGACTAGGTAGTACTATACATTAACTTAATCAGAGTCGACAAAAAGCTTCAACAAGGGCTCTGACAGCATTTTCTTAGGCCACAGCATTGCCTGCCTTCCACACTAAAGTGAACAATTTGATTGTCACAGTGCTTCACTGGAGTACCAGCTCTTGTATTTGATGACCACGCAACATAAAGTTGCTCTACTATTTCTGAAGCAAGCAAATTATCACTCAGGTCCAATAGCTGAAGGTTTTTTGCCATAAAAATTGCTGAGAAGAGCTCAGATCCATACTCTGTCAGTGGAGTTCCGTTTGTTTTGGTCTCTCCTTTTGATGAGGCATTTTTGTTTGACTGGAAATCTAGAAATTGATGAGACCTGCCCCGGAGAAGCCCCAACGAACGTGACGAGCTTGCACAATCCTCCTCAAGGGAAGAGCAATTGGCACCTTCTGGTCCTCCCTCATCCTCACTGTCTGCCACATCATACTTATTATGGTTTCTGCCATGCTTCTTATAAGTTTGTTGCTCAATGCTTACAATTTTATCCCCGGTGCAAGTTTTGGTACCATTACAATTGAACTCCGTAGGGATTGAATGGCACATCTGGCCATCTGGATTGTGGCACTCATTGTTGTTCGCACAATCCAGAAATTCCACACATTCCATGACAATTGGGATTTCAATTTGTATTGACTTGTCTCCGGTTCTAATTTCTGAATATTCTCCATGATTGTTCTTGGTAGTCAGAACTTCTTCACCACAGCATGCTGTGCTTGTCCTATCAGCTCCACCAACAATGCTAAAGATGGTATCATCTCCAACAATGGTATTTCCAGCAAGACCAAGTTCTTGCAGTGAACGGTTCTCTGCAAAATGATACTCACATATTTGAAGTGTATTCCCAAATTAACTGAACTACAGAAATAAAACATAGCATTCAATGAAGTATCAAAGATTTACCTGACAATGCCTTGATGATTTTGAGAACGCCAGTTTGATCAAGGCTGCATTTGTTTATCATCAGACACTTCAAATGGCATTTTGCATTTCCAAGAAGATATCCAAAAGCATTGACCCCCTGATCCAATGCAAGCCAAGTATGGATGGGATCAAAATACAGTAATGCATACAAAAACTTGCAGGTCTGTATAATAAAAAAGTAGTGACGTACAGGAATACAAAGTAAACGCTCTTAAAGGTTGACTCCAAGTGTTGCAACAAATAAAACTTAGCATCAATACATCGGTATTATGCTCACATTGACAGGTCAATGGTTAGGATCTTGTCACAACAAATGTCAGATTTGTAATGTTATTGTCTTTTTATTAGTTTCATTCTGCTCTTCAATAATGTCTGCTCAGTATTTTAATTTATGAAATATTGCACATTCACTAATTGCAGACTGGCATATACCTTAAATGGAAATAAACCAGTGCTTCATCATAAGCTTTACCACACAGAAGTAGAAAAGATTGATAGGAAATGTTTTATTTTGGATACGTATCTTCTACACTCTGCAATATGCAAATATGTTTCTCATAGATTGAAAAACCCAGTTATCATCATTATCAAACGAAAATATACCCTTAATTTGTATCATAGCTTTGTAACTAAATAGCACCCAATATTTCATGTATGGAATTCAAACATCCTTTTAGAAGAATTATCAAAACTGATGTAAAGTGAGTATGTTGAGCTTAGGATAAAGGAGACACCATTTGAAAGAAAAGAGATGTAACTATTGCACAGACTTCTACAATTATAATAATTGCACAGAGTTTCTTACTATAAACACATATTCACAGTAGTAAAGCACAGACCAACAAGTCTGAAGATGAAATGGCTTGCTTGTTATTGGTTAGACAACTAAATCTTTGCATGACTGCAACATCAAACATGTCATGTGGAGACTTTTATTTGCTTCCTATAAATATGGCACACATATCCAACCTAATCAAGTTGTGTTGTGTTAGTTATGCATCATATACTTGCATGTTAACACTTCTTATGACTGCATACCTGATCCGTTAAGGGTCAGTTTGACTTGATATCAAGAAGGAAGAAGATGTTTCATGACAGTCAGATACTTGGTTGCTAGAGAATGTTCAGGATGGTATTATTGCAAAATTGTACATACCCCCTCTTTTCAAAGTCATCAATTGTCCTTGCATCATGAAACAAGTATTACCATCCTAGTTATTGTTGGCAGGGGCCAACTTTAGTTTATGTTTCGGCTGAACACTTTAGGGTTTGCATTAATTGATTTCCCTTGCATTGTTGTGATTGGCATACAGGATTTCAAGCTCATGTGATCATTAATGAGTGTTGGGATAGGTATGTCATACACCTTGGAATCTTAACAATGAATTTATTTACCATTTATTAATTACTTGTAAGCCTTCTTGGAAAAGGGTGACCCACTTTGTTTTGACATTTTGTATTGCATTTTATGACATGTATTAGTACTCAAATTTGCTACCCATAAAAAACTGTGCTTAATCATATATGTAGCCAAATGTCACATCGATGTCAACTTTGTTATTTTTCCTATCAAAGTGGTTAAAGTTCTTAGGTGTTGGTCTGTCTTGGTCTACTAACAATGTATGCAAATTGCTCATCATGAAGATTCTCAAGCTATGAGTCCTAAAGGATGCTTCAGCTCCAACACTAGCAGAGGGAAGAAAGGGTGAAGTTCAAAGAAAGACTATGATGGTAGATATGAAACACAAGCAAGAAGGATTGAGGCTAAGAAAAATCTTCTTGGGTAAATTGAGACAAACATATATGAGGACCATCTTCCAAGACATCGCCTTCCAAGCATAAAGTTGTCACTACAAAACGTCCAATATTCAAGACAAGAAGTTTCAACGAGACCCAAAGATCAAACTTTCAATTTTTACAAAGTCTATTTTTTTAGAAAAAAACTATTTTTTGCTTTTTTAATGTCCCAAATTATGGAGATAAGCACAAAAATCACAACTTTCTATTTTTAGAAAGATATTTTTTTGTTTTCTCCACCTTTTTGGTGAAAAGCGGTGGATGGTGGAGGTAGGAAGTTTCTAGAGCAGTTTCAATCTTTGTCATGTGAAAATAGAATTTAGATAGATGAAAAGCAATGAGATATAATACTTTTATTAAAATTGGTGCCCAGAAAAATAATGAAACAAAGTTAAAAGAAATTCAAAGTTGTGAGTAGTGATTCAATAATTGTCAATAATGAACCAGAACTTCCACTAAAAAGCAAATGGGAGCTAAATTCAATCAAGCACCAAAATAGAATATTTTTTGTACCAAAATGAAGTGGGAACGAAGCCCAAGTAGCACCCAAGTTAGTATATGGGCCCAAGTGACAGATGGACATCAAATAAAATGAAATAAATTATAAAGGAGAAAAAGTGATGAATCTGAGCCTTCATTCAAAGTGACGCTTAAGCCAAAATTGAAGATCAATTAAAGCAACGACCAAAATATTGGATCCTTTTATTTAGATGGATGCTGAAGATGAGAAACATTAATGGCAAGAATGTAATATTTAATAGTATTTTCAGAGGATGAAGATAGAATTGCTTTCAAAGCAAATTATTTTTATTATTTTTGGAAGCTTCAAGATGATCTAACTAGAAAAATATAAATATGTGTCATTTACACATACAAAGTAGTAAGAGTTGTCACCAAACATATGTTGTGGAGTTTGTCATTAGAGTTTGAGGTCAATTAAATTGTTAAGTGTCTTTGTCTAACAAAATTGAAGTTGAAGATTGAAGCAATAGTGTTAGACAGTTAACTTTCGGTGCCATTGCAGAGTAGCTAAGAGGACACACTAGGTTTTTCAGCTGGTTTTCCATCAGTTTTCACCAATTACCAGCAATTTCCTTCATCTTCCATGTGTTCCATTGACTACTACAGCAACTTTGCCTACAAATTATCACTACTACAGTAGTTTCAAACTTGCCAAATTGCTGCTACAACTGTACTGCAATCACAGTGATTGTACCCTTGCCAGATTGATACTACAGCGACTATACCTGCAGATTATCATTGCTACAGCAGTTTAGCATTTAACAAATTGCTGCTATAGCAATTGCACCTACAAATTATCACTGCCACAACAACTGTAACTTTGCCAAATTGCTGCTATAGCAAGTATAACTGCAAATTATCATTGCCACAACAGTTTCACATTTGCTAAACTGCTGCTAAAACAAGTGTACCTGCAAATTGTCACTACCACAACAGTTTCACACTTGCCAATTTGCTTCTACGACAATTATACCTACAAATTATCACTACCATGTTGACCTTATGTAGAAACCCTAGTTTCCCCTAATCCTGAATCTGACGGTTTTCTGATGTTTTTTGAAAGTTTTAGGTTTTCGACTGTTTTTGGGTTTTGATGCAACTAATCAAATATGGCGATTTTGCATAGAATACAAAATAAATCCAAATAAAATATCTAGGATGCCAATATGGATAGAATAAACAAGATCTACTGCTGATATATCCTTTATTGATTTATTGGATTCAGTACAATAAATTTTCAATGGCATGCATATTGAAACAGCATTATTAAATATTAAGAACCTGGTATATTTGCTGCAGGCTGAAAGTGTATAAATGGTACTGGCTGTTATGGCAAATGTGCTTCTCCCTACTTACGCCAGCCCAACAGATACCAAGAGTCCCAGCGCCACTTTGGTGAAGTTTGCAAGTCAAAGGAATAGGCGTTTTGACCCAAGTAGGAAATACGCCTCTCTGAAGATGGTACAGCTGGTACTGATTAATGCAGCCCACTGATGACTTCCAGATCTGGTACGGCAACCTTGGAAGACTCTTTCTCCCTCAATCTAATGTTTGCTACTTGTCCAAAATGCTAAAGCGCCTCCAACAATGATGAAAGAATGCCTGAATGGAAGGCGTTTTCTTCAAGATAGTATGCACTGGATCCCTAGAAGAAAGTACGGCTGTGTGAAGAGTACGGCTGCAGCAGCTGTTATAAATGCAAATGTACGGCTTCCTTTTTACCAATGCTTGTGACTCTAAAACTCTGTTAAATAGGCGCCTTACTGATTGAGGTCTAACTGCAAAGGAAAGAGATGTTTTTGTTCTGAAACCCAAGGATGTACTTGCTGTGAACAGTACGGCCAAGTACAGAAAAGTACGGCCCTCTTTAAACAGCAGCAATGAATATGAAGCACGTCCTCTATCTTCTCTGTCTAATCTCTGAGATATGATGCATCTCTGTGAACGAAAGTATTCTGAATAAATGAATAAGCTGAAGCTCTGTAAATTAAATAAACTCTGATAAGCTCTGTAATTTCTTCTGGATGAAGAAATCCCTCTGCCTGGCAATAAATCGGATGTTATTTCACATCCTCTGAATCGCTCCCACTGGAGATGGCTCGTTCTCCAATGTATCGAGACGAAACCCTAAGGCTTCCGTTCTCTGACGAAGTCTTGATCAAATTCTCATTCTCAAAAGTCATAATGCCTCAGAAACCAATGCAAAACCCTCTTTATGCTGAAAAGTGCGATTTCCCTGAAAATAGGGTTTTAATTAAAATATTCATATTTTAATCTTTTAATAATTCAATGGTCTCTGGCAAAATATTTAATAGCAAATTTAATTCTCCAAAGCCCGTACACGGTGATGGGAAATGCGCACCCTCGAATTGGCAAGTTATAATTTTAAGGTAACAACATATTATAACATTAAATAATTAATATTTAATCAATATAATTAAATATTAATATCTTCCTCGTAAGTCATGAATTCTGGAGTAAGATGCGATCGGCGACCCAATTTCCGAAGTGATTAGGATACCGCTTCAAAGCCATCTTTATTTTAAAATAGCCGATTGGTCCTCTGCGCAGGGGCGCTAAAGTCTTAATTCTTACAAAATGAATAGGCGAGCGAAAGCCAATTTGATCCATGCCAATCATTTGAGCCAAGCGTAGAAAGCGACGCCCTCTAACCACTCGGTCGACCCCTCACGAGGGTCTCATGATAGCAAATTGATCTCACGATCTTGATGCTCACCAAAAGCGGGGACATGGCTTGGTCGCCCTCCTCATTGCTTGACCCCGAAGCAATCTCAAGCTACCAAACAAGCTCAATCTCGGAAGGCCCAAAAGGAAAGCGTGTAATGTCCCACATCACCGAACTATGTCTGTGGCGGCATCGAAGCTCAAGCCTGTAATCCAATGCACGGATCCCAAACCCGGCGTAGAGTCCATCGTGGCCCGGTCATCTCGAGCGCCCATGCCTGGCTCTCACGCCTCCAGCCTCTCACCCATCTTTGAAGGAATAGTGAAGTAAATCATTGGGACTCCATCTCATGCTGATTGCCAGTAACGCCCACGCAGAGATCCCAATATGAAATGCGAGATCCACGTCCATCGTCATGTGAGGAATGGGAAATGCTCCTAAAGCATCTCTTGTCACTGAATCTCTCTGCGTCCTCTGCTTCAAACCACTCATGGATGTACGATAGCTTGTCCAAACCATCATGCCAACTAACACCATAGTCGCCCTGAAACCATGTACCTGTATAAAAAATCTGCGACATAGAAGTATCAAGCCCTGTCGAATACATATCGGCATGATAGATGACTGACTGCGGCCCTTGCAAGTAATACCCCACCAACTGCTGGGTCAAGTACCTGCATCCGCTAATCCCATCTTGTAAAGATGGTAACTCTGCACACAATGATGAATTACTCCCCTCGGCTGCTCTGAAAGAATCACCCTGTGCACCAGTACTGTGCATCGAATACGAACCCTGTACAGGTGGATCAAAGACAAAACTGTAAGCACTCCTCACCGTGTACACCTCATTGAACTCCTCTGTGAGTTTGGTTTGGAATTGCGATGCACTGGAACAATCCCAAACACTACGATCACCTCCCAACTCAGAACTATCATCAAGAGTACGATCAACGTCCAACTCGAAGAGTGGGTTATCAAATCACCATCAATTTCAAACAGTGGATTGTTTACAAGGCCTACAATCACTCCATCGATCGAATCATCCATCTCGAATCGCTGGAATAATGACCGGTTGTTATCGACTTGGCTCAACCAGCTGGCGATCATAGTCAGCGCATCAAATGAAAAAGGTGATTTGCTTCGGAGAACAAATCATCCTGAAGTATAATCTCCCAAAGCGGATGAGACTTCTGAATATCGTGTGAAGATGAACCAAAGTATCAGGGTTGTCACTTTGAAGGCTGTCGGTGTATCAGCTAACCATGTCACGGGAACTATCAATATGCCTCACATCCGCAGGACTGAATGCTCACTTGAGCTTAGGGTGCAATAATCGGCTCGCGCAGCTCTCATCTGGTGCACTCATCGCGTCGGTATCCGCGCTCTGTGTAGCAGTGATGGATGCCAACCATCAACATCTCCCTCGGTATGAACCATGGGTGTATACTCCTCCTGCTTTGCTGCCATGCAAGGCGAGCAGCGATATCCGCGGGTGGTGAAGATTGTGCCAAACCCAATGCCACGGTAAGCCTCTCAATGTGTAACTGTGACTCTCGAAGAGCCACCTGGGTGCTATGCAATGAAACCATAGTCACCTCACGCTCATGAGTGAGCTCATCGATCCGCTCCTCTTTTCCCTTCCATGCATCATAACAAATGCAATCCCACTCGAGCAGGAAATCCCTGTCTGCTAGTAATCTGAGGTAATTTTGCTTCATCGTTCCAATTGCTTCTCGGAGTGCATGTATCACTGCAAGGGAAAAACCACTCTCACTGTGCTCATCGGTCGAAGGCGGACTCCAACCATAGGTAGTCAACATCTGACGAGCAACGTCAAAATGCTCAAGGGCGGTAGCAATCATAGTGTCATCCACATGTAGTTGCCCAACCAAATGATGAGGATTCTGAAGCTTACGACCCCCATACAAGATTTCCGGTTCACCATATGCACTATGATATGACGCTGATCCGTCATCGCTCACCTCATGATCTGCAGCATCGTGTGTGCTCTCAACCACGCACACCTCAACATCTAAGGTACTGCTGCTCTGTACCTCGAAGGATGGCTCAACTGGTACGGTAGAAGTTGCTGGTCTGACAGTATCCTCACACGCTTCTACTCCAACAGTGACCGCATGCTCATCCAACGCATGATCCTGGGATTCCATATCAACATATGAATCCTTTAGCTGGTTTTCAATGGTCTGATCCGAAAAATCAGATTCGTCATAACATAAATCCTCAATACCAACTGCATCTGTAGTACCCAACTCTGGAGTCTCTTCACGTGACGACTCAATAGGGTTACTTTGCACCTCTGAAACAGCTGTTGTATCATGCTCACGCAAAGTTTCACCATCGCTGTTATAAAAATCAGAAGTGGTCTCCATCGTAGAAACTTCTTGAGTCTCCTCCTGCAAAGACGATGTAGGTAAGCCATTACCCGAAGCTGTGCTAGTGTGCTTATGGATCAAATAAGCACTTCGATCAAATTCATCACACAAATTTCTGCCTACTTCATAAGAGACTGAAGATATCAAATCACTCTCATGAAGAATTGTATAATCATCAGATGTAGATTCTCTATCCTTCCCAGGTGTAAACAACTCACGAGCTGTAGTGAGATATCTCTGTTTTTCAAACTCCGTCTTATGGCCAAGACTCGGGTGCACATCCACGTAACTCATGAAAGGAAGTTTTTCTTTAATCTTCTGAGGTAAGATGCTATACTCCTGGAACATGCTAATCACTACTCCTTCTGTGCTCTGCGGTGTCCTGTCAATGGTAATCCTCCCACTAATCTCAGGTGATTCTAACTGCCACTCGTTGTTCGCTGTCCTAAGTGTGCCGGCGAACAAACCCTCATACCTTTCACCTGGTATATCCTCAACGGGCTCCTGTCTCGTGAAGGTGGGCCTCGTAGGCCTATCCGCTGTTCGTGACACTGACCTAGGAGCTCTCCGTGAACCTGTAACACTTCTGCCATCGTCGCGAGGTGGTGACGATCTCCTCAGAGTATCCAGTCTCTGAAGTGCAACTGCCACCTGCTGTAATACACCATTTGACCACCGTTGACCTGCACTAAGTTCTTTGAGTGCATGCAAGACCTCTGCACGGTTCTGATCTCTGTTATTGTAAAGAGTCTCTATTCTAAGATCAACTGTTCTATCAGTCCTGTAATACCTGTCAGTTCTGTCAGCCATGTTTCCCGGCTGCTAGATTGAACCCTGTTACCTGTCAACCCAAGCTCGCTTGAATAAATTAAAACCTGATAAGACCCAAACTGTTCTGGCTGCAGAAGACGGCTAAACCCTCAGGATGGCAGGATTTAGCTCTGATACCACTGTAGAAACCCTAGTTTCCCCTAATCCTGAATCTGACGGTTTTCTGATGTTTTTTGAAAGTTTTAGGTTTTCGACCATTTTTGGGTTTTGATGCAACTAATCAAATATGGCGATTTTGCATAGAATACAAAATAAATCCAAATAAAATATCTAGGATGCCAATATGGATAGAATAAACAAGATCTACTGCTGATATATCCTTTATTGATTTATTGGATTCAGTACAATAAATTTTCAATGGCATGCATATTGAAACAACATTATTAAATATTAAGAACCTGGTATATTTGCTGCAGGCTGAAAGTGTATAAATGGTACTGGCTGTTATGGCAAATGTGCTTCTCCCTACTTACGCCAGCCCAACAGATACCAAGAGTCCCAGCGCCACTTTGGTGAAGTTTGCAAGTCAAAGGAATAGGCGTTTTGACCCAAGTAGGAAATACGCCTCTCTGAAGATGGTGCAGCTGGTACTGATTAATATAGCCCACTGATGACTTCCAGATCTGGTACGGCCACCTTGGAAGACTCTTTCTCCCTCAATCTAATGTTTGCTACTTGTCCAAAATTCTAAAGCGCCTCCAACAATGATGAAAGAATGCCTGAATGGAAGGCATTTTCTTCAAGATAGTATGCACTGGATCCCTAGAAGAAAGTACGGCTGTGTGAAGAGTACGGCTGCAACAGCTGTAATAAATGCAAATGTACGGCTTCCTTTTTACCAATGCTTGTGACTCTAAAACTCTGTTAAATAGGTGCCTTACTGATTGAGGTCTAACTGCAAAGGAAAGAGATGTTTTTGTTCTGAAACCCAAGGATGTACTTGCTGTGAACAGTACAGCCAAGTACAGAAAAGTACGGCCCTCTTTAAACAGCAGCAATGAATATGAAGCACGTCCTCTATCTTCTCTGTCTAATCTCTGAGATATGATGCATCTCTGTGAATGAAAGTATTCTGAATAAATGAATAAGCTGAAGCTCTGTAAATTAAATAAACTCTGATAAGCTCTGTAATTTCTTCTGGATGAAGAAATCCCTCTGCCTGGCAATAAATCAGATGTTATTTCACATCCTCTGAATCGCTCCCACCGGAGATGGCTCGTTCTCTAATGTATCGAGACGAAACCCTAAGGCTTCCGCTCTCTGACGAAGTCTTGATCAAATTCTCATTCTCCAAAGTCATAATACCTCAGAAACCAATGCAAAACCCTCTTTATGCTGAAAAGTGTGATTTCCCTGAAAATAGGGTTTTAATTAAAATATTCATATTTTAATCTTTTAATAATTCAATAGTCTCCAGCCAAAATATTTTATAATATTTTAATTCTCAAACTGACCCCTTTCTGATGATGGGCGCACCCCTCAAGGCAGGTAACTTAAGTTATAATTAAAAATTATAACTTTATAATATAATCATTAATTAATTAATATTTAATCAATATAATTAAATATTAATATTTCTCCCGTTACTTATCCGTTTCTTGTTCCGTCTGATGCTGACGAACTCTGAAGTGATTCCAGATGCCACCAAAACCAAACTGCTAAAAATAGCAGTGGTCCCACTCTGCCTGCCAAGAACTGCTAAAAATAGCAATTCTTCAAAATGTCTCTGAATGAGCCCGAACGAAAGCCAATTGATCAAAACTGCCAATCTGACGCTGAGCCAAGCTCCGAAATGACCCTCTAACCACTCTGTCAGCCAACGAGGGTCTCGTGATAGGCCAATCTCACGATCACTGATGCTAGCCAAAAATGGGGACATGACACCTTACCTGCAAAATCCTTCTGTAGCAGCAATTGTACCTGCAATTCAATCTTTTATTTGACTGTTTGTTGGCGTTTCAATTAGCACCTCTGGAGTGCTTATTGGAAACAGTCAGCTATTGCAAGTTTGTTGTGTTTGCTTCTTCAAATTGGGAGGGGAAGATCCCTCTTGTTGCTGGTTTTGTGTAAAAAGAATAAAGTAAACTATTGTTCCTATATTTTTTACTCAACGGTAGGACACAAGGGTGCATAAACACAATGCGTTGTAGCTAAGGTTTTCTCTGGTTTCTGCAGATCTTAACTACAACTAAACTAGCTTTTAATCTATCCTATCTCCTCAAGATAAACAAAGCATGAGGGCATAAGAGTGGGAATGTATGGTTTGATCACTTGGACGAACTAGTCTCCCAGGATGCATCTGAAGGCTCTGAACTCCCAAATTTATATTGAAATAAAATCCACACAAGTAATCCAGACAGTAAGTTATTTCTCAAGATTCCCAAGGAGGTACCAAGACCTTTCCGAGGTGTAGGCTGAAAAGTAAACTACTTGAGACAACTAAAAGGATGATAATCTAACTTTCTAAATTCCCAAGGAGGTACCAAGACCTTTCCAAGGTGTAGATTGAAAACAAATTATTGATAACAACATACAATGATAAACTTTGAGATTTTAGATCAAAGGCATGGTAACTCTCCTGATTTATTTTCTCAATATTCCACCAAAGGTTACACGTTGGGACAACAGCTTATGTCAAAGAGACAATGACACATGAAGCGATCAAATCAAGAACACATGAACAATGATTGAATACACCTATCTGAATAGAGAGAACACAAGCTGTACTGGGTGTTTAACTATAACATGTTGTACCCAAACCAAATTTTTTGCTTCATTAAGGCATTTTTGCTTGAAAGAGTCTAAACCTTGTTAAAATGATGTCAAAATACAGTTTTTGGGCAAGTCAAGTATGGACTTTGGTCAGTGTCATGTTAGTCATTAGCAGCAGTTGGTCAATACCCGGAGGTTAGAACTTGAGCCTAGGACTCAAAGTAGGGCATATTATGATGGAGAAGTGCTTCACAACAATTTTATACCCCCACAAGGTCAATTCAGTGACCAAAAAAGTGTTTATGGAGATAAAAACAGATGAAGACATTTTGCATAAAACAAATCTGCGCCCCTGTAGCTCAGGGACACCCTTCTTTTTGAAGGCTCAGATCTTGTTGCATGTGCTTGCAAATATATTCAATCTCTTTAGAATTAGTCCAACTTTCCGACGTGCTATCAAGCAAAGTCCTCCAAAGTGTAGAACTCCGACAATTGAAGTTAGAAGCTGAAGGTATGAGGAGAGTGCATGTCACAGAGATTGTCAAATTTACAATTTTTGCGCCCCTGGGGTAGCCCAAGGGCGCCCTTGAATTTGACTCCTCAGATAGATGAATTTGCAAATTTTGTTTCCAGGGGATCTTTTCTAACTCAGTTCAGCTCCGCAATGCACCAGTTCGCAAGATGATCTGACATTCTGAGTGATCGTGGTTGAGGTTCTACCGAGCACGTAAATCAGAGGGTGGAAAAATGAAGTAATACATACCTGTACCTCTGTAGGCCTGGGGCCCCTACCCTTTAGGCCTACTAGATGGGGTTTTTAGTGGTCACAATCTTCACGAGACTTGTATGGAATTATTGCAGCTATCCAATGAGTCCAGCCATCAGCCTTTGGGATTTGTCAAACACCCATATGTGAGGGGTCAATGTAGAGTGCTGAAGAAATCAGGCAGCCGAAAAAATGGCTAAGTATGGAAAATACACATCCCCTTGGAAAAGGCGCCCTTCTTTTTAAGGTCTTAGAAGCAGTTTTCTTGCTTCATCACCTCCAAAGACATCTCTTGTAAGTTGTTCTAGCTACGCAGAGAGATTCACGGTGCATGAATCAGAGTACCCCAACTCCCAGCGTCAGGGATCAAAGTATGGCATCTGGATGAAAGTTACACTTTTGTCAAATTGGTGTTTGTGCCTTCACAGGCTAGGGGCTCCCTTGCTTTTGGGATTCCTAATGCAACTTTCAGATGTCGTACATACAGTCATTGGATGCGGAATTCTTCCAATCACGCAATGAACCCATCATCTAGTCAACAGGGTTCATCGTTCACCAGTAGTGGTAGTTTGAAGCGTCAGATGGCAAAACGGAGAAATGGCTAAGTTTGGAGACCTTGCATCAATTTAATCAAAGGCGCCTAATTTTTTGAGGTATCAAACTTTAATTTTAGCAATTGCAGCTCCCAACAAACATTTCATCCTTGCTCTGTAGGCTTCGCGATGGATACCTTAGCTCAGTCACAGCCTCACTCAATCACCTAGAAATTAGAGATGAATAGGGGCGACTGTAACTTTGCAATTAGCTATAAAGTAGGAAGTTAGCAAAAAAGCTAATAACTCTTGTAAATGGACGCCTGAAGGGTCAAATGAGAACTTTTTGGAATCAGTGGATTTTGATGAGTGCATCCAGATGCTGAGATTTTCGCTAACTAATTAAAATAATATTTAATTCAAGTTTTGCATGCAAAGCTTTAAAATGGTGAATTTCTTCAATAATTTATTATTGGTGCCTTTTTAATATTTTAATCTCAAATTTGCATGGTAAAGCTAACAAAATATTATAATATTATTTTATTCCCAGGACTCCAAGTCAATATGAGTTCAACTGGAGGGGGCCCAATCAGAACCTTTCTTTTGTTAGCAAGGGTTTAAAGCTATGAGTGGCACCATTATGAACAATTTTGATCTATTTAATCAAGTCTGGCGCCATATTTCATTCATCCAGCTTAGCAGAGGCAAATTTCCTTCAAATTTGGGAAAATTTTATCAATAGATAATTTCAAAGACATCGAAATATTCTTTTGTAGGTACAAGTCCAAATTCATCAGTAGACTTTAAGTGAGTGGGAATTTTAGCAGAAGAAAAAGCATCAAAACCTCCATCTGCTATCTAAATTCTTCTATTTCTTGTCTTAATTTCTTTCACATGTTTGAAAAACTGGCAACTTTTGACGAAACAAATCATCTGGGTCGATTCAGCATAGCTTCCTCAGTAAAACCCATGTGCTAGAATTTTTCAAGAAAATTTACTCCAGAGAATCAATTCTCGAGGCTCTGATTTTCTTAACTGAAATTCCTCTACATGGTTGAGTAGAAGTCAAATTTTTGCAAATCTGACATTTTGGGTTTGTTATGAGCCCAGTTGGCTCCAATCAAACCCCTATAGTATTTTGCTTATCTTCTTGTGTTTTTTAGTATTTTAAAGAATCTTTCTAGACATAAGAGAAGGGGTGTACAACATATAAATGCTTATAAAACACTGTTTTGAGCTAATATTGATAAAATGAAAGTGTAGAAGGTATTAAATAACCGTAACAAAGAGATTACATATGATAGATATACCCGATATCCTCTAGATTATTTTATTAAGAAAATATTCTAGTTTGCTAGCCAAGAATGATGAAAACTGACAAATTCCAATGTAGAAGGCTACATTTGAAATGAAATCTCCAACCTGAAAACTGAGGCAAATGAACTATAGAAGCTAGACGCCAAAGGAGAAGATGAAAAACCCTCAAGAAAGAAGGCGTTTCTCCTCAAAACTCCAAACGCCCAAAACTTCAAACACCCTTGATAGAAGAGTGTTAAATAAGATTAAATATCTTTCAGATTATAACTAGAAGGTTGAACTTCACACGTCTGAGTCTTCTTTTATAGTATTCGATCTACAAGAGCAAAACATTTATTGATTTCAATGTCTTCAAATGTGGATCGGATTT
>VDFB02217371.1:0-32677 GCA_007258455.2 Sequoia sempervirens
TGCACTAAAGAATAATAAAACTACATACATCATTCTTAGACCCTTTTATACTATCATTTAATCTTTGTAAACAATTTTTAGGGTTGATCTAGGAAAACTTGTTTCCTTGTGACTAAATGAAAACCCTTCCAAGGCATTTTTAAATATCGGTAGCCTTCAAATCATCAAGTGGAGTAGAGCAAAGAAAGACATAGTAGGAAAAAAACAAAGCAACGTTACACATTAGACAAGGTCAAATTTTGAGAAGCAAGATGATTCCATGATTAAAAAATCTATTCCAAGATGCCGAACTTGATCTTAGATTGCATAAAAGACATAGAAAAAACCTATAGTATTCATCTAACAAACCAATTATATTTCAAAGTTCAAATATAAAATATTCTAGAATATTCATCAAGTAACAATCATTCTTCATTTACTGAGCTAAATACCTGTATCCTCATTACATGCTTAAAATAATAAATACGCTTATCTCACCAACTATCATTTATTAATTTAAATGATTTATACTTAATTAACTTTAAAAACTATATTTCCATTTCAATATTAAAAGAACTTTGAAAGTTGTCTCCAATATGAAAATAGACTATATAACTTTGTGATGAGAAAATAATATTTTTTCTGACATTCAATTAAACAAGTAAGATGACCATTGATCTCAAATGTTATGCTTCTTAGATTGCATTCATTAACGTTGTCGCTTTTATATGCAGCATGAACCTCTCTTTGGAACGTTAAATGATGGAAACACGCCTCTTATAGAGCATAAATAAAAAAACTTAATTGAGCACGCGCTTTGAAAGTTGAGATTGAGATAGTGGCTTCAAAATCTCTATTTGTTTTCATGTGTAAGAGGTTTAATCAGCGGTAAACCAGTTTGATAGTATTTAGATGTGAAAAGAGTTTGATGGTAGGTACTTAGATGTGAAAAGAGTTTGATGGTATTCAAAGTTCTAAATGAGTTGTCAAGTTATGGTGCAATTAAATGTCGGAGATTCCCGAAAAAAATGCAATAGATAGAGATTCAAAGAATCAAGATTTAGTCTGGTATTTGAAACAACAGAGCCTTAGCTCTAAGGACTGAGTTAATAGAGATACCTTGTGTCAGAAATTACTATGTTTATCATTTGTTTCTCCTGATGTAATCTGCTTTTGCCAGATATATTCCTTCTTACCTACCCACTCCACAACCATCTCTCTTGGACATATAAGAACCTGCTATTTTTCTTACAGCAGGTGCTTTTCTTGGATAGATAAGGCTCTGCTAAAATATAGATAAAAAATAGCAGCAGCCTAAAAAGCGCGAGATTTTAGGGGCAGTCTAATCCTTCCTGTTTGCTATAAGTTGTTGCCACTTTATTGAACTTATTCTACTTAAAGTTTGACATGAGTGTGTTAGAAGAGGTGCGTTGGGCAATCATTGTGGGTGCTGGTCCATCTTGCATGGCCACTGTAGCATGCCTGAAAAAGGAAGGAATACCCAGCATTCTGATTGAAAAAGAAGCCTGCATAGCCCACTTTTGGAAAAACAATACATATGACAGGCTTAAGCTTCACATAGCTAGAGAATACTGTGAGCTGCCATTCATGCTATTTCCTCCCTCAGATCCCGCATTTGTTACAAGAAAACAGTTCATAGAGTACTTGGAAGACTACGCCAGTAGGTTTCAGATCACCCTAAGATTCTGCCAGACTGTGGAGCATGCTACCTTCAGTGAAGGAAAATGCCATGTTGTATGTCGTGCTAAGAAAGATGATGGAGCAGTGGAGTTCAAGGAATATGTAGCAAAATGACTGGTGGTTGCAACTGGGGAAAACGCAGAGGCTGTGAGGCCTTGTATTCCAGGCCTTAGAAGCCTTCCATGGGAAGGTCATCCATTCTAGTGAGTCTAAGAAGATGAGTATAAAGGCCAAAAGGTTTTGGTCGTTGGATGTGAAAATTCAGGCATGAAAGTTGCTTTGTTTCTTTTCAATTCCACCAAGCCTTCTCTTGCAGTGCACAGTTCTGTGAGTATTTTTCCATCAAACCATATTTTTTATATTCCTAATTTTTTGAATCAACTTTATTGATCCACATTTCATAAATAGTAATATATAAAAAAATTATGCTTTGACAGAAAAATACTGACAGAGCTAGGCACAGCAAGAGAAGGCTTGGCGCTGGAACTGAAAAGATCCAAAGCAATTTCCATGCCTGAGTTTCCACATCCAACGACCGAAACCTTTTGGCCTTTATAGCTACAGTTGTCTAAACTTAACTAAATAAAGGAAAATCACAAGATTGTGCTCTTCTTAAGTTTTCATGGCAAAACAATTTAAGCTATATCAATTACAAACGTTTACTATGTAGTATTTCTGATAACCTATGGTAGAATCTATGTGAGACCTTACAGCAAGTTCGATTTTTTAACATAAGGGGAATTTATAGTTAGATCTAAGTCTTAGAATGTTAAAAGAGTGCTTTTATAAATTTTAATTAATTTTTTTTAATTGTGATTTGTGGGATTACAAGATTTGGAGAAAATTAAATTGTTATTAAATCATTGATAAATATTTAACGCCTTTAAATTGATTTCTTTCCTTCTTGGATTTTAGATATGTGGTATGCATTTAATATTGAGTCGTCTCTACTTGATTTTAATGAGTAATCATTTTACTAGTTTGTTTGAAGAAATTGGTATTATATTACATTATAATATAATTCAACTAAGAAATAAGAACACAAGAAAAAAGAGTTTTTTTTGTTTGTAGGAGATTTTATATGCTTGAAGGAAAGAGTCATGGAATGAAAATGGAAGAGAGGAGCACTTATTTTAGACATGAGGCATAAGAAAAAAGAGGAGATGGGAAGAAGTTGTGTTTATTGGTCTTTTTGTTAAATTTGTAATCATATTGAGAGGATGATGCAGAGGCAAATTTTAAATTTCAAATCAAGTAATAAAATCAACAACTTTCCAACTATGTATCCAGGCAACAACTCAAATTGACAACTTCTTTTGTCAATCTAATTACTCAATTAATGGAGATAACACAAACAATTTAATACAAAATCTAATTTGCACAATAATTTGATGGCAATTTCAAATTTATATAAATGAATCAAATTCAAGAGACAATTTACAAATTCAAATTCTACCATCCAATGTTTGATGATATCTCAAATCTCTAATATCTAAAGGACAGCCGGGCAGTACTCTAATATCTAGAACGACCTTAATATGCCTTAGTTATATTCGTTTCCATTAAAAACCTTTTTTACCAAACACAATCATATCTAAAGGACAGCAGGGCAGTACTCTAATATCTAGAACAACCAAAAATAGTCAAAAAATAAGAAAGTTGAGTAGAAATGGCATGGTTTGGTATGGCACGTGGAAATCGTAGCCTCACGTGGCGTTGAAAGGTTGTTCCAATTCTGTACTATAATTTCTCTATATACACTTAAACCTATTCAACCTCAGTATTACATTTTCCTGTGTTGCTGCACGATGGAGAAGAGCGGATATCAAAATAATGGCAGTGAGCCACTGCATGTCCTAATGTTCCCGTGGTTAGCCCACGGTCACATCTCTGCTTACGCAGAGCTCTCCGTCAGGCTTGCCCAGCAAGGCACTAAAGTTTCCTTCTTTTCAACTCCACTGAATATAGCAAAAATCAAGCCTCTGTTTGAAAGCCGCCAGGTCCCACAAATTCAGCTGCTGCAGCTGCCGCTGCCAAAAGTAGCGGGGCTTCCGCTAGAGATAGAGAGCACGTCAGACCTCCCATTGCATTTGATTCCTCTGTTTCACACGGCGGTGGATGGATTAGAAGGCCCGTTTGAAAAGCTTTTGGCGGAGATTTGTCCGGACTGCGTGATCTTCGATTTTGTCCAGTGGTGGGCGGGAAGAGCCGCCGCCAAATTTGGCGCAGCTTCTATCACTTTCTCTACATTGGGTGCCGCTTTTATCAGCTGGGCTATGCATCCCTTTTGGCGGCAGTACGGGAACGGACTTACGGCGGAGGATCTGGTGGAACAGCCAAGAGATTACCCCTCGCGGGCGGTTACATTGAAGCTGTATGAAGCGGCGGGGGCTTTATTTGTCAATAGAGCCCACGAACCAGATACTATTACTTACGCTGAGCGCTGCTTGCGTGGTATAGATGCTTGTGATACCGTGGCTGTCAAAACGTGTGTTGAGCTGGAGGGCAAGTATACTGAGTATTTTGGGAAGGTGACCGGGAAACCAGTTGTTCCTCTTGGCCCTCTCTTGCCACCGCACGTGTCCGAAAGGAACGCTGACTTGGATGTCATAACGTGGCTGGACAAACAGTCGCCGAGCTCTGTAATCTATGTGTCGTTTGGGAGCCAATGCTTTTTAAGCGGGGAAGAGATTGCTGAGGTGGCATTGGGATTGGAAGCCAGCTGTCAGCCCTTCTTGTGGGCCCTGCATAGCCTTTCATCTTGGGTTCCACAAGGGTTTGTAGAGAGGGTTGGGACGAGGGGTATTGTGGTGAGAGGATGGGTCCCACAAAGGGAGGTATTGGCCCACCTTGGTGTTGGGAGTTTTATGACTCATTGTGGATGGAACTCTATAATGGAAGGATTGAGCAATGGATTGCCTCTTATAGCTTCACCCATGCAACTTGATCAAAGTCATAATGCACGGTTGGTTGTACAGGAGTTAAAAGCAGGGATTGAAGTCGGGCGAGGAAAGGATGGGGCCTTTCAAAAGGAAGAAATTTGCAAAGCTACGAGGATGGTTATGGGGGATGAAGGGAGAGAGATGAGAGCCAAGGCAAGGGAAATTGGTCAGATGTTCAAGAACAAAATATTGAAGGATGGAGGATCTCAAGATGAGTACATGACTCAATTTGTTAAGCACTTGCACCTCCTCAAGGTCAATGGGAGGCTTAAAAAAGGCAAGAAAATCTAACATCATGTTTGTACGACAATAAGAAGCTAGACAAATTCTCTAAATCATGTATTGGCATTCTTCCTCTATAAAAGTAATGGATCCCATCCCTTTCTCTTAAGAGTTAAACATAAGTAGCTCATGTGCTCAAACTCGACGACTTCTCACTGCACGGTACACCATGCACAAGAGAATAATGATATATCCTTAATTGACTTGAAGTCATTATTTCTTTAGTGAAAGTGAATAATAAAATGCTAGTCGTGTACTTAAGTTTACTTAAGACTATGGCTCACCTAGGTTCTTAACCCATTTATATTAATTATATGTTTTAATTATTTAAAGAGGCAAAAACAGAAAAGGACTTGGATTCAATGAAGGGAGTTAATAGTACATCAATCTTCTTTAAAGAGAGTAAGGCATTGTCTTAAAGCTAATTTCTACTCTTATTTACTTTGAATATGTTAAAGAGTTTTAGATGATGGTATTGAATTGATATCATCTACTCTATAAATTATTTTTGTAGTGACATCTATCTTTCAATAATAAACAAATAATAAACACTTCAAAATTTGTCATTTATTAAATTGAATTACATCTAAGCATTGTTCTTATGCAATCTAGATTTTTTTTTGCTCTATGTGCCCAAGATCTATTCTATAGGTAAGATAATTTTTGGGCTTTACACATTTCCAATTCAATTGGATCCTAAATTTATTAGAATAGACTTTTACCCAAAAAATAAATAAATAAAATAGAAGACAGGACACTTTAAAACAAAAAAAACTTATCTTCATGAATTTATAGTACCTCTAAATATATGAAAAATTAGAAGAGTTTAGTGCTCAACTAAAAACTAATGGAAAAAACAAAAAACTTAAAGTTGTTTTTTCTACTATCCACAATTAAATTACAAAAAAACTCAGATAGAACCCCCTGATTTTTTAAAATATAATAATTGTCACATCAATATAATATGGCATGTGCACACATGTTGTTGCTACATGTAACACCACATGAAGCCAAAATACACCAAGGCTAAATGTCAACAAAGTGAAGAAAAAGGAAAGAAAAAATCTACATGAACAATTTTTGTAAGTACACAATGAGCCAAAGTGGGGTTGATGAGCTCAATTATGATTGAGTCTTAAAATAAGGGTTTCAGGGCACCCCTTGGAGAGGGATCATAAGAGAATTTGTTTGATGGGTTGGAGACATCATTTAACAATAAATGTAATATTAAATTATTTTTGAATTGATACATTGAAATATAACTAATAATTTGCTTGACTCTCTTATAGGGGTGAAATGTAAGAGTTTGAACAACATAAAAAATGAATTTGAACTCCAAAATTATAATTCTAAGCATGAAATATTTCTTGCAAATGAGATGAAGACAAAATCTGAAATGTATCTATACCTAAAAAATATCCAAACAACCATTCACTAGGACGACAACTTCATCTACTTTTTCCTTGACCCACCTTTGTTAGTCCTAGTCATCCATTCACACAAGTAAATTCATCTATCATATTATTATCAAAAATATTTTTCTTCCATTCTAATTATAACAATATAGTAGATGCAAATATTGTATTAACCATGTCTCGTTAAAAATGATTAATTTGTTGTTTTTTTTTTTATAAAAAAAATTGTTATAAGCTACAAAACAATATTTGCAAACATACTTCTACATATTGCATGCCAATAATTAATTCAAATAAATTTATGTTTATCAATATCACTTTCTTACACATCACTTTTGACACCTCATTAATCTCCAACTTTTCTATATTCTATTATTTACAATTCAAATAAAATAAGAATTGAAAAATCTACATATGAAAAGTAGATATGTAACATATGAAGAAGTCCTCTCTATTTTAAAAGAAGGGAGATGGAAATGTAGATAGGTGTGTGGGTAGGATATGAATAAGTTAAGATGCACATAAATAATGATAAAAGGTGGATGAAGATGCATATGAAATGAGACAAAATTGAGTTAGATATGGATAAGACTTTTTATAAAGAATGAAAGCAATTGTAGGTACTTAATTAAATAGATTTGCTGATGTAAAGCAGAATTAGAAAGAGAGTCCATGATTTGTCTGTAATGTGGGAGTGACATAGATATATATATAGATCTTTTCTTCCTTGTTGCACTAGTAATTTGGTTGTTCCTTTTACCTTTGTAAATGTATTTGAAGTCTGATTTTAGGCTAGTCACTTGGTTAGATGGATTTATAAGAGAAACATCTTTATTGATGAATTGATTTGGTCTTCTCATCCCATTAATTTCACCTCAACAATACCTTGCAATTATCTCTCCCAAAATATTAAACAAGATTTTTTATTAAAACAAAGACATCTTGTCACTAAACTATTATGCAAAATCAAGACATGGTGACCCAAAGATCTCGAGGAGGCTTTCACCGAGATTTTTTAGAGAAAAGTTAGCTCCTGACCCTTGAGTTTAACTTTGTGTTTTTTTGAAGGTCAACATCATTTGAGATACACAATGGTGAAGCTTTCTCTAGGTAGTTCTATTTTATGTAACAAGTAGTACTTGTTAGATCTCCCCTCATTATTATCAAATTTTTCAATCATTCTATAGCATGTTGGACACTTACCCTTGAGCTAGTGGTTGTTCTACTTGACTCAAAATAGTATTCATTCATTAGGTGGTGCATTCCCATTGGCATGTGTGTGAACTTGTTACAACTCAATTCTACATGGCCTAACGTATGGAACAACATGTCATGTCCCCTTTTTGAATAATTTATGCTTGTGGACCAAAGGCCCATTTCCTAAGTTTTCTAAGCAAAGCCAAGGCTAAATTTTTGTTTGTTGTCATTCCTTAGATGTTTGGCATTATACTAGAAGATACGAAGACCTCAAAAGTTCTAAGTGTGGGGTTTTTTTGTTTAAAATTTTGAGTGGGAGCAAGTTGTTGAGGTGTTAGAACTTACCATCCAACCAAACTTTTCCTTTTTCTATTACTTTGTCATATTTTGGGACTCAATTCGTTGCTATTCCTCCTACCCAAAATTTGATCCCCAACCATTGGTATGTGTCATTGGGGTTCCTCTACTAAAACTTTGATTATCACCTATTTGCGTTGTTTGCATCTCCCACTTACCTCCTAGTTTAACTTAGGAGTGTGTTGCTTTGAGTCATAAACTGCAAAAGTAATCAGGTGCTTTTAAGAGAAATATTGTCATTTTGGGGTGGATCCATGTCCTCTGTTGTTGCAGAAAACAAGAAGGGCCTTGGGACATTGTGTGGTGGGTTGGGGTTTCGAGCCCTGGGGACCTCTCACTTGTTCATGCAAGGATGTTTTGTAAAATTCAAAACCTTTACTGTTCACTTTTGGGCACATTTTGATTTCAGAAGCGCCATTTCAGGGAAGTTTCCATGGAAATGGGTGTTGTTCAATAATGTATCTTGGGAATCATGGCGAACATGCCTGTTTGTTGTTCTTTCATTTTTAAGGATCTTGCGACTTTATTCAAGCATCCTCCCGGAGTACTGGTACCCAACCAAAAACATTTTTGCATTTTTAAAGCATCAATTTCTGGGCAAAATTTATGGGAACTGGGAGGTTTGAAGGAAAACTATTTCCATTTAAGAGTTAAAACTGTTTGGGTTGAAGGATGATCTCCATGAGGGGTCATGAGCTGCATTTAAGTGTTGAGAATATCAGCAGCCAGCTTGCATTCTCGATCTGGCAGAGTTGTCATGGAGTCCTTAAGAGCATAGGCATTATATTTTAGTTTGTATAGTTGTTGGAGCAAAGTAATGTAATGTATTTTTAGATTCATTTCATATAAGTATACTTTTATGTTGAATGCACAAGACAAATGAGAGGGGGGGTGAATTAGTAGTTCATTAAAACATCAAAACCCTCATTAATATTTAGATCCACATCAACTTTAATAACCTTTAATCTACTAGAATGATTTAAGCATGGAAGTAAATAACAAAAATTGAAACACATCAACACCATGCACAATAGAATACTAGATTTATGTGGAAAACCCAAGAAGGGAAAAACCACAATGAGGATTAGCTCAAAATATAGCTCGTAAATTCGTAATTACAACATCGAATATAATAGGCTCACTATCAAAGGGCTCACTACCCAAAAGAAAGAAGAGCTCACTGCCAGATTACAGAAAAGAAGAAAGAAGAATGTAACAGTGAGAAATCCATCTCAATGCAATAGTAAAGTCAACCACAACATCACCAACAAATTCGTAGCCTTTTTGAAGATTGTAGACACTTTCTGGTCACTACTTCCAGTAGTCTAACTCATTAAAGCTCAAACTGCACTTCACAAATTTGCACTTCACAACTTTGTAGTTCACATCATACTTCTTTGTACACATCCTCCATCAACACAACACTTATGTATACCATCTTCAAACTTAAAAACATTCTCTAAGGTTGGTTATGCACTTCAACCGTGCAAATTCAAATTAGGTCGGCACCAAAATATTCCCACAATAGAAACGAATGAAGGTGGACCACATCACACTCTAGGTCAGACCTAAATCCACTCATACATTCCATGCCACACATTCATAAACATCAAAGTAAATCCATAATTAGTGTAAACCCCCAAGGTTGATCGAATCCATGTAAACACCATTAAAAAATTAAGTACACACTTCCTTTGATCTTGGGATGACTCATAGACAACAAATGTCAATTGAACACAATCTAGAATATCCCACAAACACCCTGAAATCGAACAAATTCCTTTGCAACAACTTTCACCTAAAGAATGTACACACCTAGTACACTCGGATAATCTTTTCCTACACACTGTAACTCAAGAAATCAACTTGCAAAGCACTAAACCACAAAAAAAATCAACCAAAGGTAGTTATAAACCGTATCAACACATTTTTAGAACCACAAGACCAAAAACCAAACTGCAGAAAAATGTGGAGAAAAATCATTTTTCCCAGGCACCACTCCAATACACAATTCACACACTAGTGAACACAACTTTTTTTGTATAATGATCCAAACCAAGAAAATTTGGATATAACACCTATGAACACCTCTGATGAACACATTTGAACTACACAAATTAATCTTGTACAAAAAATAAATGCGAAGAAAAACTAGAACACCACTTTATATTCCAAAACACCACTCAACCACATTGTTTCTTCTTTTATTCAAATTTTCTCAAAAGCACTTGGAAACCGAGCACCAAAAACACATTTTTGTTATCTTCAATACTTCCTCAACACCACCACACCTACTGCAACACATCAATACAAACAACCATCTCAACAAAAGCTTATCAAAGCAACACTAGAGGTTGACACCAGTAACACTTACTAAAACATAATGAAACTAATCAAAGCATCAACATAAACTCATCAATGCAATAACATAGGCTTCCAACAATCACCAAGAGTATGAACCAATTGAAATCAATGACAACACCAACTACTCATACTAGCAACAATCTACCCCTTTGTCATTGATCGCAACACATGATGTGAAAAACCATCAATAACAAACATAACAACTTTGATCACTAACACACCAACACACTACCCCATACCAACTCTTTCTCTTTTCCACTTTTACTTTATCTCCCTCTTTCTCAACTGACTCTTTCCTTTTTCACATTACTTTCTCTCCCCCTTTGACATCAATGGAAAAGGTTGGAACATCTCTCTCTCACTCTCTTCTTTGAAATTAATCATACTTGTACCTGCTCTCCACTGCTCTACAACATCTTTTCCTTTCTACTCTTTTGCATACTCCCCCTTAGGAGCACACAACAAACTGTATCAATTTGCAATCACTTCACATATCCTTTGACACATTTTAGAAATGACAACACCAACTTGTACCGGCACTTACTCCCCCTAACTGCAATAATTCCACTACCTACTCCCCCTAAGAGGTAGCCTCAAACATTAGTCTAGAACAAAGAATGAATCTCAAGATCCACTAGATTGATGCATATCCTTATGCATCTAGTTCAAAGAAGGAGGGAAAATAACCCCTAACTTCTCCCAGAGATACTCAAAAGTATCCTAAGGAAGATCCATACTGAATATATTAGCAACCTGATCCTTTGTATGCACATACTTAAGCTTCACCTCATTCTCTACAACCTTCTCTCTCAAAAAGTGATACTAGATTGAGATATGTTTTTTCCTTGAGTGCATCACCAGATTCTTTGAAATTTTAATAGCACCTGTATTGTCACAAAAGATATAAATTGGTTCATCATATACAACTATGATATCCTTCAAGGTTTTCCTCATCCATAACACCTGTGTGTAGCTAGAATATTGTTTCTTGCTTAGGCAATACACTAGTCTACATCTAACAAATAATGCACCACCACTTGTACTTTTCTTATCATCCACACAACTTTCCCAATCTGCATCTGTATAAGCACTCAAAGAGAAATTAGTATCCTTTAGATACCACAAACCATGTTCTGGAGTGCCCTTCAAGTATCTGAATAGTCTCATCACTACTGTAACATTTAACTCTCTAGGATCGTAAAATCTAGCCACAAGACAAATTGCATGCATGATATCTAGTCTAGTAGTAGTTTGGTATAGCAATCCTCCAATCATTGATATGTACTTACTCTGATCAACTTTAGGAGATTCATCATTCTTGCTCATCTTACAACCAGTAACCATAGGTGTACATACTAGTTTAGAGTCTTCCATTCCAAACTTCTTTAGCAACTCCTTGACATACTTTGATTATGAAATGAATATACCTTTTTTTGTCTAATTGATTTGTAGCCCAAGGAATAAATTCATCTCCCCAAACATAGACATCTCAAACTCTTTCTGCATCTCTTTTGCAACCTTCTTGCACATAGCTTCATTTCCTTCAAAGATTATATCATCAACATACACAACCATAATCAATATTTGATCTTTTTCAACTTTGAAATAAATATTAATATATGTGGTACCTTTGTTGAATCCTTGTTGTATTGAGTACCTGTCCAACCTTGTATACCAAGCTCTGTGAGCTTGCTTCAATCCATAAATTTCCTTCTTCAATCTTCAGACCATATTCAATTTTTCTAATAACTAAAATCCTTCTAATTTTTCAATGCATAATTCTTCTTCCAACTCACCATTCAAGAAGGCTGACTTCACATCCATCTAATAAAATTTGAAATCTTTATGTGTTGCAAAAGCCAGAAACATTCTAATAGCTTCCATTCTTTCCAGTGGAACAAATGTTTCCTCAAAATCTATTATCTCTACTTGTGAGTAGCCCTTACACACAAGTCTTTCCTTGTTTCTTACTACTCCATTCTCATTCAATTTGTTCTGGAATACCCTCTTAGTTCCAATTACATTCTTGTTTGTTGGTCTTGGGATAAGTTCCCAAGTTTGATTCTTCTCAATCTACAATAGTTCTTCTTCCATAGCCTTGATCCAATACTCATCATTGCATGCTTCAATCACTATTTTAGGTTGAACTTTAGAAAGTAAACATAGGTTTGTCTATTCCTCGATCATAGTAGCTTTTCTCCTTTTCAAAACACCTTTTTTCTTGTCACCAATGATTTGATCATTAGAATCATTATTTTGCACATACTTAAGAGTCTTAGGGATCCTTTTCGGAGCTTCTTCCTCTTCAATCTAGACGCATTTTTTCTTACCTTTATTTCTATCATTTTCTCTACAAGAGGACTCATCTAATTCATATCAATCTATCACCATAGAGTTCTTTTGTAAGTCTTCATCTAATTTGACACTTGCACTCTCAACAATATTCATACCCCTCTTGTTGTAACACTGGTAAGCTTTACTTCTAGTAGAATATCCAAGGAAGATACCTTCATCAGATCTTGTATCAAACTTTCCTAAGTTATATTCATCTCTTTTGATATAGCAATTTATTTCAAATGCTCTAAATTATTTTATAGTAGGGATCCTTCCATACCATAACTCATAGGAATATTTGCACTATTTTCTCTTGTTTGTACTATGTTAAGTATATAGAAAGTAGTATGAATTGCTTCCCTCCAGTAGACTTCTAGTAGGTTTTCCTCTTTCATCATTGTTCTTGCAACTTCTTGAACAATCCTATATTCTTGCAGCTTCTTTCAACCACTTCATTCTGCTGAGGATTCCTAGGGGTAGATAAATGCCTCTTTATTCCATGATTCTCATAAAAACTATTAAACTCATTAGAGGTGAATTCTCCACCTCTATCAGATCTCAAACATTTAATTTTCATATCCATTTCATTCTCAACCATAACTTTAAATGCTTTAAACTTATCTAGAGCTTCTAATTTTTCTTTGAGAAAAGTAACCCCATGTCATTCTAGAGTAATCATCAATTAATATCATGAAATACCTATCACCTTGAATACTTCTTACTTTGGGAGGACCACAAAGATTTGTATGCACCAGATCCAAAATTCTAGTAGTATATTATTCTTTTCCTTTGAAACTTTTTGCTTGCTTCCCAATCTGACATTCCTTGCAAACAACATTAATAGGCTTTGTAATCTTTGGCAGATCTCTCACAGCTTGAATTGAACTGATCCTCACAAGGCTATTAAAATTTGTGTGACACATCCTTCTATTCCATAGCTAGCTTTCATTAATCTTAGTCATAAACAAATAACCATCAACACCTTTAAACTGATAAAAAAATTGTTTATCCTTCCAGCAGCAACCACAGTTCTAGAGTCTTTTTTGATCTCACATCCATCATCCTAAAACATAAGATTATATCCTTTGCTACACATTTTTCCAACACTCAAGAGGTTATGCCTTAGACCCTTGGCATAAAGACGATCATCTTTATTATGCTTTCCATCAAAACTGATTGAACATTTTCCACGTATCTTAGCAAATATATCATCACCAAACTTAACTAGACCTCCTTCATACTTCTCAATTTTAATAAACTTACTTTTATCATCAGACATATGATTTGAGCATCCACTATCAATGATCCAATAGTTCTTCTCTTTTATAGCATGAAAAGAAACCATCATAGTTCCTCCAGTATTGTGACCTATTTTTGAAGCACTTTCCTTCACACATCTCTCAGAGTTAGTAGAATTGGATTCAAAATTTATAGACATGACCAAGCATTCACTATGTTCATCATCTGCATAGTCAAAATCATCATTAGATTTATTGGCATCTTCTCTAACATAATAACTTTTCTTAATTGTTTTACCTTTTTTCTCCATGTTCTTGTAATTTAAAGCTTTTTTTAGACATCTTGAAGCATAATGACCTATCTTTCCATAACTAAAACATTTGAAATGTAACTTACCTTTGTATTTTTCAGTACCCTTTTACAATAGTCTCAAAAAAATTGCTTCTACATCATCATCATCATCTGGATCTAATTCTTCATTCTTCTCTACTTTGCCAACTTTGAAAGCAGACTCTTTCTTTTAATCAGTTGAACCAAACTCTCTTAATTCAAAAGCAATTAAAGTGGCAAGTAGTTGATCTCTAGAGTAATTATTTAGATTCTAAAATTCCTCAATAGCATAAACCTTATGACTATAGGATTTAGGAAAATTTTTCAATACCTTCTTTACCACCTCATCATCTTCAAGATTTCCACCAAGGCTTCTGATGGAATTGACAAGTTCATCCACTTTATGCATGTAGCTTGTAATATTTGCATCCTCTATCATTCACATATTTTCAAATATGATCTTTAGATTCTACATCTTAGCTTGCTTGACCTTATTATCTCCTTCATAAATGCTTTCCAACTTTATCCATATCTCTTTAGCAGTTTCGAGATTCATAACTTTCATAAACTCAATTTTAAAAAGACCACTTAAAAGAGCATACCTTGCTTTACCATTATTCTCATAGGCCTTTATCTCATCATCAGTACTCAAACTATTTATAGGCATAGTGTATCCAGTCATAAGAGACTTCCAAACTCCATATCCAATGGATACAAGGAAACCTTCCATCCTTGTCTTCCAGAATGCATAATTTGATCCATCAAATAGAGGAGCATCTCTCTTGTGCGCCGTCCCAGATCTACCTCAATTAGTTAAGCTTGTAATCTAGGGTAAATTTTAGGTTAATGTAAAATAGCATAAAAACTAACCCTAAACCAACAATAGAGCATAAATAAGCATAAAAACATGAAATATAAAGCAATATCACCATAAAGTCTTCATGCCATCATTGCTTCACCTCCATTTCCCTTCTCCATCTTGCTTGAAATGTACTTGATGCCCTCAGATTTGAGTATGCACTAGTAGCCTATGACTATGCCTAGCAAAATATTGAAGATTGTTGTCTCACACTTGCAACATGTGCTTGCATTAGCTCAAGATGTAGATAAGATGTAGAAATGACAATGATAGGGGTCTTTTATAGAAAAGAAAAATTTGAATGAAGGGCTGAGATTTGATGTCAATAAGATTTGTCAATCAATGACCAAGAATTAAAGTTGTAGTATGGAATAGGGTTAGGGAAAAACTAGGGCAAAGACAAGAATGAATGGCTAAGATTGAATTACAATAATTCAATCAAGGTATGAAATTGAATGAGACAAGAGAAGATAGGATTGGCATGGATAATGAGAATGACAGAAAAAATATTGTACGAGGAATTCAAATAAATATAAAATTATTTGATTTGAGAGAGAAATGAATAATTAAATAATAAAAGCATTATTTAATTATAGAGGACATGTTACAAATTGACTTTTTTCATTAAATAACAATTTAATTGAAAGTGAGACATGAATAATTAAATAATAGAGATAATATTTAATTTGTACGAGGCATGTGACAAGCTGTTTTTTTTTAATTAAATAATTATTTAATTTAAAAAGAAGAAGATGATAATTAGTTACCAAATTAAATAAATAAAATTTATTTTAATTTAATGATACAGGTTTAGTGAATAATTAAATAATTGGGCATACTCATTTAATTATAATTGAGTGATAAATACAATTAAATAAATAAACCCTATTTAATTCATAGGAGGAAAGAGAATTATATGCAATTAAATAAATAAATAAATCTCTATTTAATTAATCAAGAGAAAAAAAATATAAAGCTAGAAAATGAATTAATTAAACAATTAAAATTCATTTTAATTAATAGAGGACATATGATTATTAGGAACAATTGGAAATAAATCAAAATTATTTAATTATCAAGGATGCAAAGGGAAATGGTGAGAATTAGATTCTGCTGCCTAGACAATTCTTTAGAAGTGTCACAAAAGCTTTATAAGGAACCTTCTTTGATACCAACTGTGGTAGGAATGCATAAGACAACTAAGAGGGGTGAATTAGTAGTTCAATAAGCATCAAACTCCCATTAATATTCTCACATTAACCACATCAACTTTAATAACCTTTAATCTATTAGAATTATTTAGGATAAAATTAAATAACAAAAACTAAAACACATCAACACCATACATAATAGAACACTAGATTTACTTGGAAAACCCAAGAAGGGAAAAACCATGGTGAGGATTAGTCACAATATAGAGTAATTTCAACACCAAATATAATAGACTCATTGTTGGAGGGCTCACTACCTAAAATAAATAAGGGTTCACTACCAAATACCATCACCAAATTCATTATAGAAAGAAAAAAAGAAGAATGTTGCAGTGGATAAATCCATCCTTAATACAACAACAAAAAATTCCACCACAACATCACAAACACATTTGCAACCTTTCTAAAGATTATAGACACCTTTTGCTCACTACTTCTAGTAGTCTAACTCATTAAAGCTCACATTGCACTTCACAAATTCACACTTCACAACTTTGCAACTCGCATCATACACATCATACCTCTCTATACACATCATCCATCAACACAACACTTATACCATCTTCAACCTTGAAAACATTCTCCAAGTTCAACTATGCACCTCAAACGTGCAAATTCAAATCAAGTTGACACCAAAACATTCCTAAGTATGGAAACGAAGATGGTGCACACTGCACTCCCAACTCGTATCCGAATCCACCTACACGCTTACACCACAGCATTTATAAGCATCATAAATCCAAAATTATTGTAAAATGTACTACACAATTGAACCTATGTAGACGCATTAAAAAAATTAAGTACATGCTCCCCTTTGGATCTTGGAGATGACTTAAAACAAAAAAATTTCACTGTTAACTGAATATCTACGTAAATACCTTGAAATCCAACTGTATACCTTGATATTTCTACTACTCTAAATGTGCAAAACAACTTAAAATGCAAGTGATAAAATACCAAAGATACCTCAAGATTAGCCAAAAGAGTGATAAACAATAAGGAAAATGGACTAAATAAAAGACAAACGATTTCACCTTCCTCAGCTTGATATCTCTTTGATTGGCCCTTGCTTGGATTGGTTGTGTGCTCCTTAGATGATTGCTTGAATGTCTAAATGCAAGATTGTAGGTGCAAATGATTAAGAAGATAGCTAGATGATGGTAAATGATTGAGGATTCAAATTGACAGCATGTAGTTATGAGAATGCAAAGTGTTTGGGAAAGCAAATGGGCAGCATGTAGTTGCTTAAATCAAAAGTGTTCTAAAAATGCCCTTGAGGAGGGGGTATTTATAGAGGATCTTGAATTCTCTAGAGAATTCAATGGTCAAGATTGATCCAACAAGGTCAAGATGAAGGGCTATGGTGGGTTGAGAACCCACAAGCCCTCACATCTTGACATGTGGAGGGTGAAGTGGACAAGAGGATATGAGGTGGAGATGAGTTGTCAAAAAGGCACATGAGGTGGAAAAGGACATGCACCTTGGGGGATGAGAGGATTTCCACAAAAAGGGATTTCTTGTCCCCAAGTGGGAGTGAAAGGGACATTTGAGGAATTTTAGAATTCCTCAAAAATCTACATGGAAAAGGAAAGGTGGTTGGGGACATAAATGTGAATTAAAAATTCACATTCCTAGGATGATCTAGAGGGTAAAAGGTGAGTCTAAAAAGGTGGACTTGGTCACATGTGGAGATTGTGACAAGTCCAAAGTTGGTCACATATAGAGATTGTGACAAGTCCAAGGTTCTAGAAGCCTTGGAAGGATGGAATGTGAATTTAAAATTCACATATAAAAGAGGGGAATCTAGGAAGAATAAAAAGGAATTAAAAATTCCTTGGAGAATGATTAGACTTAATTAATCAATAATTAGAAGCTAAATAAGGATTAGAATCCTACTTGCAAAAGTTGGAGGATGTGACACATCCTAATCAAGGATTAGGCATGTGCACATCCCTAATGAAAAAATTATGAGATGGATTAGGATTAGATGAAAATGACATGTGAGGAATTAAATAAATGTAATATTTATTTAATTTATTTGAAGAAAAGAGGATTAAGGAGGGTAAGGTATTTAATTATTATTTAAATACCTTAGGGATTTGGCAGAATTAAAGATATTAATTAAATAATACTAATATTACTTAATTAACTCGGATAAGAGGATGTTTAGTGAAAAGTGATAAATTTGGATAAATTAAGTGTCAAATTTGGATGTCTACAAAACAAATTCCTTCACAAATTTCACCTAAAGAATGTACACACCTAGTAAACTCAGATAATCTTACTACACATTGTAACTCAAGAAATCAACTTGCAAAGCACTGAACCATGAATAACTTCAACCAAAGGTAGTTATGAACCATATCAGCATATTTTTAGAACTACAAGCCAAAAAACCAAATTGTAGACAAATGTGGAGAAAAATCATTTCTCCCAAACACCACTACAATACACAGTTCACACACTAGTGAACATGAATATTTCTATATAATGATCTAGACCAAGAAATTGGATATAACACTTATGAACACCTCTGATCAACATATCTGAATTGCACAAGTAGATCTTCAACACAAAAGAAATGTGGGGCAAAACCAAAACACCACACTGTATGCTAGAACACCACTCAACCACATTGTTTCTTATTTAATTCATTTTTTTTTTAAATCACTTGGAAACCAAGCACCAGAAACACATTATCATTATCTTCAACACTTTCTCAATACCACCACACCTACTACAACACATCAATTCAACCAACTAGCTCAACAAAAGCTTATCAAAGTAGCACTAGAGGTTGACACCAATAACACTTACTAAAACATAATGAAACTAATCAAAGCATCAACACAAACTCATCAATGCAATAACATAGTCTTCCAACAACCACCAATAGTATGAACCAATTGACATCAATGAAAAAACCAACTACTCATACTAGCAAAAATCTCCCCCTTTGTCATTTATGGAAACACATGATGTGAACAACCACCAATAACAAACATAGCAGCTCTAATCAGCAACACACCACACACTGCCTCATACCAACTCTTTCTCTTTTCCACTTTGACTTTTTCTCCCTATTTCTCAATTGACTCTTTCCTTTTCACATTAATTTCTCCCCCCCTTTAACATCAATGGAAAAGGGTGGCACATCTCTCTCTCTCACTCTCCCCTTTGACATTAATCATACTTGTACTTGCTCACCATTGCTCTGCAACATCTTTTCCTTTTTACTTCTCTACATACTCCCCCTTAAGAGAACACAACAAACTATACCAACCAACAACCACTACACATATCCTTTGACACATTTGACAAATGATAACACCAACCTACATCAACACTTACTCCCCTGACTGCAACAATGCCACTACCTACTCCCCCTAAGAGGTAGCCTCAAACATCAATCTAGAACAAAGAATGAATCCCAATATCCATTGGACTGATGCATATCCTTATGCATCTAGTTCAAAGGAGGAGGGGAAATAACCCCTAACTTCTCCCAGAGATACTCAAAAGTATCCTTAGGTAGAGACTTAGTGAATATATCAACAACCCAATCCTTTGTAGGTGCATACTCAAGCTTCACTTCATTTTGTACAACCTTCTCTCTCAAAATATTATACTGGATTGAGATATGTTTTGTCCTTGAGTGCATCATCGGATTCTTTGAAATGTTAATAACACTTGTATTGTCACAACAGAAAGAAATTGGTTCATCATATACTACTATGATATCCTTCAAGGTTTGCCTCATCCATTGCACCTATGTGTAGCAAGATGCTACTGCAATGTATTTTGCCTCAATAGTAGACAAAGAAATTGAATCTTGTTTCTTGCTTAGCCAAGACATCAATCTACATCCAAGAAAGAATGCACCACCACTTGCACTTGTCCTATCATCCATGCAACCCACCCAATCTACATTTATATAAACACTCAAAGAGAAATCATTATCCTTTGGATACCACAAACCATGCTCTAGAGTTCCCTTCAAGAATTTGAATATTCTCTTCACTGTTGCAACATGTAACTCTCTAGGATCTTCTTGAAATCGAGCCACAAGACAAACTACATGCATGATATCTGGTCTAGTAGCAGTTAGGTATATCAGTCCCCCAATCATTGATTTGTACTTGCTATGATCATCCTTAGGAGATTCATCACTCTTTCTTAGCTTACAACCAGTAACCATAGGTGTACATACTAGTTTAGAGTCCTCCATTCCAAACTTCTTCAACAACTCCTTGACATACTTTGACTATGAAATGAATATACTTTTTTCTATCTAATTTATTTGTAGCCTGCTGATGAAATTCATCTCCCCAAACATAGATATCTCAAACTCTTTATGCATCTCTTTTGCAACCTTCTTGCAAATAGCTTCATTTCCTCCAAAGATTATATCATCAACATACACAACCACAATCAAGATTTGATCTTTTTCAACTTTGAAATAAAGATTAATATTTGTGGTACCTTGTTGAATCCCTTGTATCAAGGGACCTATCCAACTCCTTGCATACTCAAGCTTTATGAAGCTTTCTTCAATCCATAAATCTCCTTCTTCAATCTTTAGGACTATATATTCAATTTTTCTAATAACCAAATCCTTCCAATTGTTCAATCCATACTTTCCAACTCACCATTCAAGAAAGTAGACTTACATCCATTTGATAAACTTTGAAATCTCTTTATGTGCTGTAAAAAATATAGAAACAATTTTATATCTTCCATTCTCAGGCCAATCAAGCAAAATGTTTCCTCAAAACCCATTCCCTTCTAATTTTATGAGAGAGTAGCCCTTACACACAAGCCTTCGCTTTATTTCTCTTACTTTATTTCTCCATCTCCTCATTTAGTTTGTTCTTAGAATACTCCAATTCTTAGTTGCAATTACACTCTTGTTTGTTTGTCTTGGGACAAGCTCCCAAGTCTAATTCTTCTCAATCTGTAATAGTTCTTCTTCCATAGCCTTGATTGAATACCCATGCTTGCATGCTTCAATCACTATTTTAGGTTCAACTTTAGAAAGTAAACATATGCTTACCTATTCCTCATTCATAGAATCTTTTCTCCTTGACAAAGCACCTTTGTTCTTTCCACCAATTATTTGATTGTTAAAATGATTCTTCTTCACATTCTTAGAAGTCTTAAGGATCCTTTTTGGAGCATCTTCCTCTTCAATCTAGACTTCTATTTCCTTACCTTTATTCATTGTTCTTGTGGCTTCCTGAATAGTCCTATTCTTTCTTTCAACCACTCCATTCTACCAAGGAGTCCTAGGGGAAGATAAATTCCTCTTTATTCCATGATTCTCACAAAAATTGTTAAACTCATTGGAGGTGAAATCTCCACCTATGTCAGGTCTCAAAAATTTAATTTTCATATCCATTTTATTCTCAACCATAACTTTAAATGCTTTAAACTTATCTAGAGCCTCTAATTTTTCTTTGGGAAAAGTAACCCATGCCATTCTAGAGTATGTTGAACACTCAAAATACTGAGAATGGGGGGGTGAATAAATATTCTATTAAACCATTTGATCATAATCCATCCAATTAAAAAAACATATCTAACTGCAAAAAAGAATGAAACAATGAAATAATCCCAAGATCACATGACACATGAACACCAATATTTTTACATGGAAAATCCAAAAAGAGAAAAACCATGGTGAGGATTAGCTCACAATATATTATAACCAGTTATAAGATATTATAGAGGCTCACTTCTAGGACACACTGTCTAATAGGGCTCACAACCACCAAAAGAAGAATAGAAAAAAGATAGAAATGGCCACATGGCCAAGATGTGAATGGATACAAAATGCACCTTCCTTGTGCTGAATTTAGGTTCCTTTAAAGCTCAATTTATTGACTCTATGCACTTTATCAAATATAAAACACAAAACACTACTTTGCTTTACATTCACTCAATATTCACATCTCTGCTATAGATCTAATCATGTACATAAAAAATTCACACATTCACATCACATCACACTTCTACAACTTCAAAAATTTCTTATATATATACCCAATTCATCTGCATACATCAATTAGGTCGGCCTAATTAGATGTAGCCCTAAATTAAATCAAAATTGCCTTGTCAACTCCACACTTGAATAAAAAATGTCTTCACACTTAAACCAAATGTGCAACACTTGATTTAGGTCATCATGGACCTAAAATAGATCTCACTAACATCGACAATACATATTTAATCACTACAACATATGCCACGAATTAGGTCGGCCAAGAATTAGACCTAGTCACAAAATGTGCTAATCAACACCAAATCAATCAATCTAACCACATAAACATGCACAATCTAGAATATACAATGTACTAACACCCAATCTCCCAAAATTACAAAGTTGTATTCTTAATACCATAGGAACATGAACCGGATTACTCATACCCAAATGCATTGTAGATAGCCAAAAACTCTATATGTCGAACTATTGTTGCTTGTATCTTTCAAATTATACATCCAAAATAACTGAAATCTTGAACATAGATGCACATAATGGTCAGGAACAACATATTATTACTGCATAAGGAGATCTTATCATATGAGAAAATTCGGACCAAAATACCGGATTAATATATCTATATTCTATTCATCGGATTAGTGAAAATATCAAAAACCGATGTTGACATCAATGATGACACATTAAGGGGTTCCTTCTTCATTCTTTCAACAAAGTAAACATCAATTAATAGCATGAAATACCTGTCACCTTGAAAACTTCTTACTATGGTAGGACCACAAAGATTTGTATGCACCAGCTTCAACAGTTCGATAGTAGATTGTTCTTTGACTTTGAAACTTCTTCTTGATTTCTTCCCAATCTAAAATTCCTTAGAGAGAGCATTAATAGGATTTGCAATCTTTGGTGGATCTCTCCCAACTTGAACTGAACTAATCCTCACTAGGATATCAAAATTTATGTGACACATACTTTTATGCCATAGTCAACCTTCATTAATTTGAGTCATAAAGCAATGACCATCAACACCTTTAAGCTAATAAACATTTTCATCTATCCTTCTTCCAGTAGCAACCACAATTTTGAATCCTTTTTTGATCTCACATCCATCATCTTGAAACATAAGATTATATCAGCTTTTGTGAGATTGGCCAGGGCACCCATGGGTTACCAAAAACTGGGATGTTTGGGAGTGCGTCTAGGACAACTAAGCAACCAAATTTAGTTCATTTGGATGTAAGCCTTAATGGAATTTTTGGTTTGGTTTTGATCAGATGAAGGTCATGTTGACCTTAGAATAGGTGTCATAAGGTTCTAGCTCAAAATGAGGTCTTGGATTTTTAGGAATTCTTGCAAAATATTTGAAAATGTTGCTCAATTGGAGCTACAAGCGGCCAAGAAGAGCCCAAGGGAGAGGATAACTGAATTGGAGACCCTATTTATGGGATGCCTTGGCATTGGAGTGGGGTTGGAAGCATTTTCTATGTTTTGAAGTTTTGTAAATTCAAGAAAAGCAGTTGTGTTTGAGAGTGAATTTTCTGATTTTTGCATTGAAGTGAGGTTTTAATGGATTAATGATGGCACTGTAATTTGTGTAGGGTGTAGTATAGTAGTTCTTCAAGCATTGTGTGACATTAGTTAGTTTCTTTATTCATTTTCAAGCATTGTTTGTAAATAGTTTTGATTTCATACTGTTGCTGGTCTGAACTAGACAATTTTGTGAAAATGGAGTGTTAGTTCACTTTTCCACCGTACAAATTGTATGGCCTTTTGGGGCGGTGACTATACTCCATGTATGTACATATGGTAGGGTTTAGGGCTTCTGAAAACACAAGAGCTACTGTGGAAGTCTTTCCCTAGGCGAGCCAGGAAGAGTCTGGCTAGGGAAGACCTTAGTGTAGAGCACTTGAGAATGCCGGGGGTGTCCGTTTCTCACGACCAGTGGTGTGGAAGGGGCACATAAGTGCCTTACCCGAGGAGCCTGTAACACATGGAGAGAAGCTCCATCAGTATCCCTTCAGTGTGAGGAATACCTACGGTTGCAGTGGGAGGGACTGTGGCAAGGAGCCTAATTTGCCAAATTGTGGGTTAAGCCTAATAATACTGAGACAATTTGAGACCCCAGAATTTAAAAAATATTTGATATAGGTGTTCCTTATGAACCAAAATTCAAAGAAAATATTAGGGGTATTCTTTAGAAATATTTGAGAGGAGTAACGATTTCTGAGAAGAAGGAATGGGGCCTAAGGGCTGGCAGTAAGCCTTTTAGGCCTAAATGAGGGTTTGGTGGAAGCGACTAAGAAATAGAGTCAAGTGGACCCTCAAGAACCAAATAAGATGGATTGAAGTCATTAGAAACACCTTTACACCCCTACAAAGCTAAATTCAAGGTTTAGGAGTATTGTAGCCTTTAAGCTGGATTAAGGGCTAAGGTTAGAGTTGCAAGATTGTACCAAGACTTGACTTGGTAGGAGGATCTAAGTTGATAGTTGGGTTGGCAAGGAGAAACCAGGGGACCCTAAGAAGGAAGAGGTCCTATAGGTTTCAAGTGGTGGAGTGCAACACCCTAGAAGTCTTCCAAGCAAGACCTAGAGCATGAAATAGTGACTGTTTCATCCAACCTCCCTATCCTTTACTACACATTTTCCCAACACTCAAGTAGACCCTTGACATAAAGAACATCATTCACCTTATGCTTTCCATTAAAACTAATTAAACCTTTTCCACATATCCTAGCAAATGTATCATCACCAAACTTAACTAGACCTCCTTCATACTTCTCAAGTTTAACAATGTTACTTTTGTCATCGGTCATATGATTTGACCATCTACTATCAACGATCCAATAGCTCTTCTCTCTAGCATGAAACATAGTTACCATAGTTCCTTTAGTATTATGACTTTCTTTCGAAGCAATTTCCTTCACACATCTCTCAGAGTTAGCATAATCAGATTCAACATTTATAGCCATGAACAAGCATTCACTATCCTCATCATTAGATATATTGGAATCTTCTCTAACATAGTAGTTTTTCTTAATTGTTTTACCTTTGTTCTCCTTGTTCTCATCATTTAAAGCTTTGTTTGGACATCTTGAAGCATAATGGCCTGTCTTTCCACAATTGAAACATTCGAAAGGTAACTTACCTCTGTATTTTCCAATACCCTTTTTCAATATTCTCATAAAATTTGCCTCTACATCATCAATATCATCTGAATTTGATTCCTCATTCCTCTTTACTTTTCCAACTTTGAAAGCAGTATCTTTATTTGAATCCCTTGAACCAAACTCTTAATTTGAAAGAAGTTAAAGTGTCAAGTAGCTGATCTTTAGAGCAATTATTTAGATTCTAAAATTTCTCAATAGCAGAAACCTTATGACTATAGGATCTAGGCAGAATTCTCAGTACCTTCTTTACCACCTCATCATATTCAATATTTCCACCAAGGCCTCTGATGGAATTGAAAACTTCGTCCACTTTTTGCATGTAACTAGTAATGTTTTCATCCTCTATCATCTGCATATTTTCAAATATGATCTTTAGATTCTATATCTTAGCTTGCTTGACCTTATCATCTCCTTCATAAAGGCTTTCCAACTAATTTCAAATCTCTTTAGTAGTTTTTGGATTCATAACTTTCACAAGTAAAGTATTAGAAAGACCACTTAAAATAGAATAACTTTCTTTACCATTGTTCTCATAGGCCTTTATCTCATCATTAGTACTTGGGCCATTTGTAGACATACTGTATCCAGTCATAACAGACTTACAAACTCCATATCCAAGGGACACAAGGAAACCTTCCATATCTTTCAGAATGCATAATCTGATCCATCAAATAGAGGAGCGTCTCTCTTGTGTGCCATCCTAGATCTACCTCAAGCGGTTAAGCTTTCTTCCAAGGAACCTTGCTATGATACCAATTGTTGAATGCATAATACAACTGAGAGGGGGTGAATTTGTAGTTCATTAAAACATAACAACCGTCATTAATATTCACAACCACATCAACATTAATAACCTTTAATCTGTTAGAATGATTTAGCATGAAAGTAAATAACTAAAACTAAAACACATCAACACCATGCACAATAGAACACCAAATTTACGTGGAAAACCCAAGAAGGGAAAAACCACAATGAGGATTAGCTCACAATAAGATTAATTGCAACACCAAATATAATAGGCTCACTGTTAGAGGGCTCATTGCCAAAAATAAATAAGGGCTCACTACCAGACTATAGAAAAGAAGAAAAAATAATTTTACAATGAGAAATCCATCTCAATGCAACAAAAAGTTCCACCACAACATCACCAACACATTTGTATCCTTTTTTAATATTGTAGACACCTTTTGATCACTGCTTCCAGTATTCTAACTCATTAAAGCTCGCACTGCACTTCACAAATTTACACTTCACAACTCTGCAATTTGCATCATACACATCATACTTCTCTGTACACATCCTCCATCAACACAACACTTATTTATACCATCTTCAACCTTGAAAACATTCTCCAAGTTTGGCTATGCACTTCAACCATACAAATTCAAACTAGGTCAACACTGAAACATTCCCATGGTGTAAATGAATGAAGTTAGACCACATCACACCCTAATTTAGACCTAAATCCACTCATACACGCCAAACCACACATTCATAAACATTACATTAAATATACAAAATTAGTGTAAACATCCAAGGTCAGTCAAATCCATGTAAACACCATTAAAAAATTTAGTACACGCTTCTTTTGATCTTGAGATGACTCACAGACAACAAATTTCACTTGAACACAATCTAGAATATTCCACAAACACCCTAAAATCCAACAAATTCCTTTGCAACAACTTTCACCTAAAGAATGTACACACCTAGTACACTCAGATAATCTTCCTATACAATGAAACTCAAGAAATCAACTTGTAGAGCACTAAACCACAAACAAATTCAAGCAAAGGTAGTTATGAACCATATCAACACATTTTCATAACTGCAAGACCAAAAACCAAACTACGAAGAAATGCAGAGCAAAACCATTTCTCCTAGACACCACTGCAATACACAATTGACACAGTGGAGAACACAACTTTTTCTATATAATGATCTAGACCAGGAAACTCTACATATAACACCTCTGATCAACATATTTGAAATGCACAAGCAGATGTTCAACATAAAAGAAATGCAGAGTAAAAACATAACACCACTCTGTATGCCAAAACAACACTCAACCACACTTTTTCTTCTTTTATTCAAATTTTCTCAAAAGAACTTGGAAACCAAGCACTAGAAACACATTCTTATTATCTTCAACACTTCCTCAACACTACCACACCCACTACAACACATCAATACAATCAACTAGATCAATAGAAGCTTATCAAAGCAACACTAGAGGTTGACACCAATAACACTTACAAATGGCAACATAATGAAATTAAGTAAAGCATCAACACAAACTCATCAATGCAATAACATAGTCTTCCAACAATCACCAATAGTATGAACTATTTGACATCAATGATAACACCAACTACTCATACTAGCAACATTTTACAATTACATCTTCCATTTGTGGGATCAATTGGTAAATTTAGGTGGTCAATGTAGTTGCAACATTGTTACCGCTATCATTTATAAAATTAAATTACAATGTATTTTGGTGTAATCCTAGACTATATTAAATATAAAAAAGTATTATGAAATATACCTTCAATGGATTGAATAGAGTTAAGCATAATGGATTGAATGAATGTCATAATATATGACTATGTAAATGTAAAAAGTGATTTTTTTGGGTTTGCTAGATTTAGGCAAAATAGAAATTAAGGTTGTCATTTAGGATATAATATAATGAATTTTGACGTATAATAGGAAAGCATGAATATTTTTATGTAAAATTAATGTATTTGGAGTTTCAATTCTACAATTTGGTCATCAATGTGTTAATAGTAATATAATTTAGGATTTTATAAAAAAATTATTTATACCTGTATTTTAAATTAGAAAATAATTTACCTTAATATCTAGCATAATATATTACAAAACTAGTGTCTCGTGTCTTAGGCTATCATTATCAATGGTGCCCATTTATTCATATATGGGTGCTTAGTCTTTTGTGTGGACCCTATCGCATGTGACATGGATTCATGGTTGATAGTTGCCCTCCATGTATCTCCTTTGGTGGTGGTAAGTCTGATCATATTGACGTGACATGTATAATACTTTTCTCAACAAATCATAGTGTTCCATATGGAATCCACTTGGAATAGGTGGGGGCCTCTCTATATATGGCGTCTACATTATCAATTGGAGACTTTTTAACCACTTAAGAGTGCATAAAAAGATCTCACTAGCCAAAATTATGTTTGTGCAATTTTGGTTATGTACCTTACATCATCCTTAGGATACAATACCCTAATTCATGGGTAGATGAGAGGGTCCCATAATGGAGCGAGCTAACTTTGAGGGTCCACATGCAGTGCCATATGGACTAAAAAATATTAAAAAATGTTTGTCACATCAAAAATTTAATAGAGAACCCATAAGAATTTATTTCACCTATGTGGATGCAATCTACCATGTGTATGTGTTTGACTCATGGAATGGGTAAAATATTTCTCCATTTAGATGGTCGACTGATCATGGGTCAGGACCATCCCCAATCATTGCATGGAATAAAACTGCTACGTGTACACCATATTGCATGGCATGTAGGAAAATCATAACCCACAATGTCCACTTCCTTGCATTAATGGTGCATCTTCTACTCTTTCCCTCTCAGCTAGCCACATTAACTATGTGTCCCTTCCCATTTACTTGTTTCCCATGGCATCAACTTTCAAAGAATTTGAGCATTGAATGCTTCACAACATTACTTATCTCACTCACCCCACTACTTACACAATTTTTTGATTATTCACTTTGATAGGCACCAATACATGTTCAGATCCACTCTATGTTATTTCTAATAGTCACTAATACATTCTCGATTGTGCACCATATTCAAAACCTATAGTTGATGATGGTGGGTTTCTACTACTTCCCCCTCTGCATAGAGATGGTGGGTTGTTGCTACTTCTTCTAGATAATGATGGTAAGTTCTAAGATAAATGGGTTTCTTTTCTTCCTCATTTTAATTTTTTCTATGTATTTCTTTGCTTTCCATTTGGCCTTGTTGAATATTTCTTCATCTAACATTATTTGTATGAATCACATTCTTGGAATGGACAACCTACCATTGTGTTCTAATCAATATCATCTTTGATAAAATTTTGACTCAATTGAGGTTATATTTCCTCATGATGGCAATGATCCATAGGACAATTTGTTGTGGGTGAACAATTATATGCTTAGGTGGTTGGTTTAATGGTTTATTATATTTATGTGTTGATGGGGAGCTTGATGGATGGATGATTATATGTTTAGGTACATGACTTAATGTTCTAGGATAATTATGGATTGATGGGGGATTTTTGTATAAATTATTATATGTTTAGTGTATGTTTTAATGATTTAGGATCTTAATGGGTTGATGGGGGGTAGATGGATGAAGGATTATAAATTTAGGTGGATGATTTAAGGGTTTAATATTTTTTAGGGTTTTATGGGGAGGTTGATAAATGAAGGGTTATAATTTAGGTGGATGGTTTAATTATTTACGATTTGAAAGGTTTCCCCTACCTAAGAGTTCAAGGTTATAATTTGGGGGAAGCTTAGCTCCTATACGTAAAAGGTACCTAAGCATATCATCTTTTTTTTGACTTAGTATGGCTACCTTGATTGAGATAATATTCTTAATGGATTTATTGATATATTCATCTTGATCTACAAGACTATCATGCATAGAATATTCATCTCGATTAACAAGGCTATCATCATCATCCTTCTCTTCAAGGCGGAACTATGAGTCCATGATGCTTGTTTTGGTTAAATTTGGACTACACACAAAATACTTGATGGAGGATTGTAATTTAAAATGGTTATATGCTTTCCCTTTGGTTGGTTTAAATAAAGGAGGGTGGTCTAATTTGTTTACTTAAAAATTAACCAACAATTTTATCCAATCAAGTAGGTGTGTTAGTCCTTGTAGGTTCACAAATATACCACCTTTGAGGATGTGGGTGGCCTCCCTCACCCCCAACATAGCATGTAGGAGGACTACACATGCCTATTCTTGTGACCTACTACTATTACTTCTTATATATGTGTTGTGAGAAAATTTCTAGGGTAGGTAGCAACTTATTAGTGCACTACAAGAAAATATGAAACAATGGATGCCTAACTACGATGTACAATGCTAACTAGTGCTGACCTATATATGCCCAAAGGTGTGTTATGCTTGATTTAATAAATGAGAGTGTCATATAAAGAATGTGATGGGATCAAATCCATCTTCACTTTATTTTCCCTTCTAAAATAAAGATTTATCAAAATGCTAAATCATCCTTTGAGATGATTCTTTTGATATTCAAGCCCCCATTTGTATATCCCACTAGAAACATGTGGATTTAGGTCATTCTAATAATTGATGAAATTCCAATATGGGCTTGCTAAAAGTAAAAGGGAAGGAGAGTGAATTGGATTAATTTTGATTCTTAAGATTACGTAAAAGAAGTGAGAGGAGAGCATGCATGAATCCAACTGCCAAAAATCCATGACTAGTGTAAATAAACAAAGCAAACAAATTGATTTTAGCAACTCAAAACCAAATGTGTGATAATTTCAAATTGAAGTCTTTGGAAAGTAGGACTACATGAAACAAGTTAGTATTTTACAAAGCATTATTTGAGAAACATCATGTTAACAAAAAGTGCTAGAAAAATCTTTTTTTTTACTTGGATTGATGACCACTTAAAAACAAAATAGTTGAAATGTAAAATATTATATTTACACAAAATATTAAGCAATTTTTAATGTTATTTATTTATTTATTTTTAATCTTTTTGTTTTAAATTTGTAGACAAGTTAAAAATTCAATATAGAGGAATTCAACTTGTATTAACTTTGATATTCCTCAAGCTAAACTATTTAATGTTCAAAATGAATCCCATTAGGTAAAAGGGTAAACTGTGTACACACTACTTTTCTCGAAATAAAATTGGAACTCCTCCTTTCTAAGTGTGCTCTACTTGTCTACAAACTTATTGAAGAATTTTATTTCCTTTACTTTTTTGGTGTGAAATAATCCTGAATAAGAAAAAAAATGAAAAAAGGATTAAAAAAAGTCCTAAACACATTCACTCAACTCCCTTGTTTAAGAAAAACAAAAAAAATATTTTAGAATTATGTGAAATTTGTGTAACATTTGTTATTTTTGGTACCACTAAGTGTTGGGAAAATGTGTCTCAACCTTGCAATTAAGGTTTATGCTCAATATTTTGTTGGCTTTACTTGCCCTAGAAGGAAGCCTTATTTTATGAGGGTGTTGTATTACAGTTGTGCATTGTGATGTATTCTGAGAGTCCAATAATAGTCATGTTGCCTTTGGATCTTCGGTTGGTGATACTCATGTGAGAAGCTTGCTCTGCAAGTATATTGTAATCTTCATGATTTTTGAATAATATATTGGGTGGATTTTCGAGTGTGGGGTTTTTCTCCCAAAAGGGTTTTCCCTACGTAAATAACTGTGTTGTGGTATGCATGATATTTATTTTTATTTTTGTTTAAGTTTCTATAACTGTTGAAAATATCTATAAATTTTTGCATTATCCTCCTCTCAAGATTAGTGTAGGAACTTATTCCACTACCTTAGATTCCTTCCATAAAGGAGAGGAACATATGTTCCAATTAATTGATTTTATTGAGTGGTCATTGTCAAATTCAATGCCTACTAAAACAATTCATGAAACTGTAAATATCTAGCAAAAGCACTATCTCGAGAGGTTGCTAGTTGATTTATTATACACTGCTCGTAACAAAATGGGGAGAAAGGTTAGGTGAATGATACAAGAATACATTCTCCTAGAAGCTGAAAAAATAGATCTTAGAGATATAACTATGAAATGAAATATAACACAGAATATTGTGCTTTACCCATAGGATCTGCCCACCTACAAACCCATGGCCTATTGTGTGAGGTCCTTAAACTTCAATGCCACCAATATCAAGAACAACACCAAACAAAAAATATATCTTGAATAAAATCTTTCCTACAACCATGGAAGAGGTTGTGTGCTTGGTTCTCTTTTTAAGCTATTTAGTATAGGAAATCACAAGTAATATGGTGTTAATTGCAAAAATAAAAAAAATAGCAATTTAGATTGATTTAAACATTAAAGAGTTCAGTGAAAGTGTAGGTCTCACTTGGGGTATCAAATTGTGAGCTTGGAAATCAAACAAAAGAGAGATTTCAAGAAAAGAAGTGCAAATCTAGTGAAAAAGAGGAATTGGATAAACATAATGAATTAAAACCAAAATACTAATACTTCTTGACAAATGAATATGCTTTATAAATGATGAA